>APFE030120774.1:329237-445981 GCA_000404065.3 Pinus taeda
ATATTAAATATTTTTCTATACAAAACTTACTATCCTATAGTGATTGAGACAAATGGTTCATGACAATTTATAGGCTCCAAAATACCATGATTATTATTCAATGGTTATGGACACCAGGGAATAATGCCTCTTACTATCATAATGGTTCATTGTTTGTAACTTGAAATATCTACCAACTTTATGATGATATTTTGCATTACCTAGGTTAAGTTCATTTCTTTGGATGTATATACTAATAAGATGATAATAACTCTCTTTGCTCAAATACTCATTTACATTAATTCAAACAAATGGGTCTTTCATCAAATGCTATAGCTATTATATTAGGAACACATTGACTTTGATGTATGATATTTTAAACATAAACCTTTTGATGTGTGTGTTATTTTAAGCATGAGCATGTGGTGGTTTTTCATGAAAGAGAAATGATTCTCAATATATAAAGAAGGAGAAAAAAAACCACTAAATGGAAGGAATCAATGATGAATCACCATACGTGGCACAAGAAAAGATTCTAGAGAAGCTTGTAGTTGTCAATCTGACAACCACATGTAATGGCGCACATGTCAAAAAAAACTCATCCTTGCCTATGATGGTTTCTCCCAGAAAAGAAAGGATTCTCAAGATATAAAGAGGGATAAAAGCAAAACCAATAAATGAAAGGAATTAATAATGAATCACCATTGGCGACACAAAAAAAAAGGTTCTATAGAAACTCGCACTTATCAATTTGAGCATAATCACACACAATGATGCATGCATCAAAAATCACACATCCCTTGCATTGCGTTCTTCCAATCATGCCATAGTTGTTCGCTATTCATTTTATGTGGTATGACATGATATATACATCTATCATACCCTTGGTTGTGCCCTCTACTCTAACACATGCACGCTGACAACACATCTAGCTTTCTAAAAAGATAAAAAGTCACCATATTAATAGAGATAGAACCATACCAATTTTACTAATTAAATGAACATTCTTGTATTTGAAACTTATCTTGAAATATATTATATGTGATAGTAATATGATCTGACACATAGAACATAAAGCATGGAATAAATATTTTTTTTCCTTTCTCACACTTTTTGCACAATATAAATTACAAAGTAATATAGACATTATAATATTTCTCTATTTTACATATATTTTATTTATAATTTCACCATTCATACTTTCTTTTTTTTATAATTTCAACATTCATAACTTAATATAACAAACTATATATATATATAATTATAATTTTTAATATATTAAATTTATAAATAGATGATTAAATAACTAATAAGTTTTGTTTTAATAAAACTTTGCCTGACTTCCCTCAACCCTCTATGGGATGGGACAAAAGTAATTATGGAAGGTGAAAACGAGACAAGGAGAGAAGCCAAGAAAAGTAATGATGGAGAAAGACGATCATTGAGGATCTGTATGATGACAAGGTGATCTCACTCATTCTTATGCTAATCATATCACAACCTTCGTGTTTGTCGTCATACCATTTCCTAATTATCTAATTACCTAATTACTTCATTTCCTATCACGCGCTCTAACCTAAGATTGTACGCGTTCAACAAGTTGGCACTTTATACTTTTTTATGTTTACACTTTATAAAATTTGTACAAACTTACGGAGTTTGTACTTAATACGAAATATATAAAGAATTATACCAGATATAGGCATATGTCACTTAAATGATTATTAATGTAAGTAAATATTTTTTTAATGCGTTAATAAATTAATAAATAATTCAGTTCATTATGTAGAAGGTGTAACTTCACTTTCACGTTGACACAATACTCATTCTACTTTTACCCACCCACTGTAAAATATTTCCTAAATTTCAAATCATGTTTGCCCAATACGCGCCTATAAAATAATCTCTTAATGTTTCCAATACTGTTAATTTAATATTTAAAATTTAGTAATACACGCGTATCAAATATTTTGACATTAAAACATCTAGAAATATGGGTTGGTCGTGTCGATTATTATTATAAATCATGTGTCATATGTAAGAGGTAAATTATTTGTGTAGCCTTTTAGTATTTTAGTATATTATAAAATAAAGTAGTTGTCTATAATGCGATTTTTTGAAAGCTTTTTTGGTGGGTTTTTCTGGTCAAAATCCGGCAGCAATTTAGTGGATTCGCAAGTTTGATAGCTAGTTTCTACACAATCAGAGTGTCTCAAGGGTTTTTCAGGGTGCTGAATCTAAATATGCAGTTAAAAAACCATTTTAACTGCAACAAATCAAGATTAACCTCTCCAATTTCTTTCACCGGGATTCCATTCACCGGAATCTCCAAAAAGTCGCACTATAAACAACTCCTAAAATAAAAAGAGTAGTATTGAATTATTTTTAAAATATTTATCAAAATTATATAATATTATAAGTGGTTTAATTTGAGTTTGTTTAGCCATGGGGGAATGATGTTATTCTTTTCAAAAATTTATTATATATGACATTTTTTCAAATGTTTTGGGATTTATAGTTCTTTTAAACAAAAAGTTTTTTACTTCTGATTTTATTTTAATTATAAATTTAAAAATAACAAATTAATTAATCTTTTTCTTTTTTATTTTGAAATTTAATATTATTAATTTTAACATATTAATACATAATAATGAGTCATGCTATCACCATACCTGATATTGCGGTTAATTATTCTATCTCTGTATATTTTATTTTTTATCTAAATACTTTCTAGAAAATATATTAAACATCTAAATATTAATTTTCTTTCAATTATTTCTCGAAAAACTAATTAACTAGCTTTAGATCTATTTAACTCTAAATCTACTAAATGTCTAGAGGGATCAAATCTATTTTCACTCTAAAAAAGGTTTACAATCATAATATAATATTAACTTTTAACTTACCAAAAGTATATATATAATTTTTTTTAATAATTTTTTTAAAAAATAACATTTCTAATAGCATGAGAGGCTAATCACTTAATAACTAAATGACAAAATACGTACCAATATCCTACTCACCACAACTACAAAGAAAAACAATCAAATCTTATTCTCAAGTAGAAGGATACACAAATTTTCAATCAATGGCCCACTCTGCATAGCCACAATAGAGACACACTTGCTCCTATTCGCACAAATTATTCAACAAAATAATACCCAACATTGTGTCATTGTAAGTGAAGAAAATTGTGATTTAGCTTTTTAGGCTAGAAGAATAACTTGGTCCAAAACTACAAAGTGATGAGACTTGGTATTGTTCACATGTGTATGTGGTCTCACCAGTGGGGTTATTATGGAGTTTTTGTTGTCATGAAATAATCTTCCTCCTTTTTCATTATTGAAAATTTAAAAAATACTGGAAATTTTGCAATGGAATAGTTGCATGGCACTCTCCTACAAATATGCAACACTTTTCCAGATAATAAATATAGAAAGATTCAGGTATTGCAATTTTTTGTTACCTTCCTTGAGGATTTGGTTTTGCAATGTGTTTGTAATGTTCTAAAAGTTTGTCTTGACATGCAAAACTTTGAGATTTCTAAATCTCTTGATATATGTTTATCCCTTTGGTCTATTAGTGTGTTTGATATGTTATTCCTAATGCCTCTTGTGAAATCACATCATGGTGCCTCATGATCCTGACTTCGTCTCTGGATTTATTTGTGTGAGCATTGATGTTGTCGTCCACCATATTTTCTGTCATGTGATCCAGGTGGATATTGGTGGCCACCCACCTATTCCACTTGGACTATTGTTTTCTTTCAATTTCCCTAATTATTGCATAACTTTCTATTTTGGCAGTTTTTCAGGTCTTGAACTTTTGAAGATGTTTTAAGGTCTTGAATGACATTTTTTTGAAAAATACGCAAAGACTATGTATAATGGGCATGAGCTTGTCAAAAAAATTTGTTGTCCTTAGATATATCTTTCTAACGAGGTATTGTGCATGCCAAATGAAGATCATATGGATGAATTACGACCCCAGGAAGTTGGCATTCCAACTAATCCCAAGGGGGCTCACAAACTTTTGGCGCTTCATCTCCTAGGGTAAGGTTTTTGGATGTTTAGGTTTTTCCATTGTTTCTCAATAATAAAAAGGAAATTGAGCCTCATTTGCAACATAGTTCAAAAGGCATGCAGTTGTCACATCTATTCTCAGAGATCAGCTACCATCGCTTTGGCTAGTTTCTTTCCATTTTGCATGTAAACAATTTGAGTGTTTATTATTAAAGAATTGAGGTTCAATTTTCATTGTAGTTTTGTGTTTCTATTTAGGTTTGTATTTCATTTCGTTCCTACATAAATCTGGATCCTCATGTTAGCGTTGCACTTCCTGCAAGATGGAATTGAATTTTTTGAGGGATTTGGTAATGATAATTGAGTCTGTTATCCACTAGATCCAGAAGTACTTTCTGACATTGAATAGCAAAATATGAATTCTCATTTCTCAAAATGATTTAATATGAAGGCCTTAGTTTTCAATTGTTGGCTTAAAAGTTGGACAACCTTCTTGTAAAAGCATCACTAATGGCGTAGGAGTGCACGATGTTGAGTTATGACTTCATTTCTCACTATCGAACCAGTAGAAGGAACGCCTGTCTCAATAGACTAATCATCCAACATCTTGAATCTATTACTTTGATGGGTTGGGCAAGCATGTTGGAGGTGTTGGCATTATGATACATGTGTTGTCCTTGATGGAAACTCACTCAGAGGTATGATACAGGTGTTGTCCTTGATGGCAACTCACTTAGATGACATATCATAGTGCAGCAGGTCAAGAGAGAGGTATACGCAGGTTAACCTTGATGAAAGTATGTATACACGCGGGTTAGCAGAACAAAAGGCGTGTACATGTACACACACAGGTTCACATAAGGAAAGGCGCGTACATGTTGGAAAACTAAGTTTTGGTCCATGTATTTGGTCTGTGGTATTTGGTCCATCGTATTTGGTCTGAAGTGTTGACCCCAGGTATTGGGTCCAAGGTATTGATTCTACATGGTTTTGGACCATGGTATTGAGAGAGGCCTCAACCTATATAAGGAGAAGATCATTAGGCCAAGAGGTGCAAGTGTGTAAGTGATGAATATCTGATGAAGTGTGAGATCTAGTATACTGGTTATGGGTTTGTGATGCTTGGTTCAATCTGAATCAAGGAGGCTCCTATGCGGTTGATAAAGGTTGATGGACCGGGATCTTGAAGACTAAAATGTATTATCAGTATATGGTATGATCATGAAATAGATCTAAATACTGACACATGTTTTATCCTTTATATCTTATGGTCTGGGTATATCTGAAGTCGGAAATTGCAACGAAGGTATAAGTAATTATCTTCTGATCTGTACGCGTGTTTTCTCTGGTGAAAGTTCATATACACGCTGGTTTGACACAGTCAAGTAGCGTATACATCATGAGATTTGATATTTCAAGTTGCTTTTGGTTCTAGTGGTTGTTGCAGATTTTTGGGCTTTGGTCTGTGTTCTGGTGACTGTGTTTTGATGACAAGGTTTTAGTGATTTAGTTGTTGGGTGATTTAGAGTTAATGATTGTATTGCAGTGGTGATTGTTTTGTATTTGTGGATCCAATATGAAAATTTATGAAACGTGGTCCCTAGAAGAAAAGAGAAGGTTGTAGCCTTCTGTAGGTCAGCACCTACGTACTAGTACATCAACTAGTACAAGAGCTAAGGGGGTTGTAGCTCCCTTCTAGGAGAAGCCAGAGAACGAGAGAAGGTTGTAGCCTTTTGCAGGTAGAAGCCTGCGTACTGGTATAAGACTGCATCAATACAAAAATATTGTAAAATAAGTTTCTTATTAAAAGCAGATAGAGACGAATTGCAGCAGGTGGTTTTGGTTTCCACCTTATATCATGGTGTTCATGTGTGCTTTTTATATGTGATGATCTGTTCTGTTTTAGTGCACCTATTTATTGTTTATATGCTTAATAATGTTCTGATGCACTCACTGAAGATCAACTAACTGAATCATAGGTTTACTGGATGTACGCTAGTTGCATTAAACATAATTGTGTATATACAGGAGTATCCTTAATTGAAGTAGCGTATATGAATCTGATAATGGAAATGAAAAGATTATTGATTTACTAATATTGATTCACCCCCCCCTCTTAGTATTATTTCCAACAATTGGAATCGGAGCCAAGTGCTTCAGAAGAAGCTTGATCGCTTGAAGGAAGATCCATCAAGATGAGTAATCACGAAAGAGAGGGATCCATCAGACCACCAATCTTCAATGGGAGCAATTTTGTCTACTAGAAGATAAGAACTACAACATATCTACAATCGCTTGAGACAGATGTTTGGGGAATCGTGGAAGGAGGATATACATATCCATTAGAAACTCCTACAGATACATTAGAAAGAAAGCAATATGAACTCAATGTTAAAGTTGCTACTATCTTATTGGGAAGTTTGTCACAATCAGAATTTGTCAAGGTCATGCAGTTCAAATTAGCCAAAGAAATATGGGACAAAATAATTCTAAGCTACGAAGGAGATGATCAGGTAAAACGTGCTAAGCTTCAAACTCTTAGAATACAGTAAGAAACTCTTAAGATGCATAGTAATGAAAGCATATCCAATTACTTCCTGCGTATAGATGATATTGTCAATTGTATGAGGAATTTGTGTGAAGAAATTAAGGAAGTTGTCTTAGTTGGGAAAGTTTTGAGATCCTTGTCTGCTAAATTTGAATCCAAAGTGTCTGCCATAGAAGAAAAGGAGGGTCTGCAGAAAATCACTATGACGCAACTTCACGGAATCTTAACTGCTTTTGAGATGAGAAAATGAGGACCATTAGATATGAGAGAAGCCGCATTCGAAGTATCAGCAAATGGAAAGGAAAAACCCAATGAATCAGGATACATTTCAGAAGAAGAAGATGAGGTACATTTTTACAAGAATCTTGAACGGGGATCTGGAAGGTTCAAAGATAAGCTACCTTTCAAATGCTTTTCATGTGGCAGAGTTGGTCACTACATTGCTAGATGCCCTCATAACAAAGGAAAGATGTCTAAAGAAGGTAATAGAAGTTATTATACTCATGATAAAAGTAATGACTCATCCAATAGTGATGAAGACATTAGACTTCTCATGGCATATGAAAATAAGGATGTAGAAATAGAAGAAGTTACCAGATTAAAAGAACAGCTGGAGGCAGTAACCAGAGTAAGGGAGGAGTTGCACGATGTAGTAAAAGATCAAAGCATAACAATTCAGAGACTTGAATCTAAGATCCTCTCTCTAAAAGAAGATCTAAAGAATCAAAGAAGTAGAATAAAGAAGCTCTTGAAGAACAAGAACATGAAGTGCTCGAATTAAGGCAACACGTGGAAGAAGGAAGAAAAGTTGAAGAAAACATAAGGAAGCATTATCTGGAAAAGGAAGAACAACATCAGGTTGTGGTAAATATCTTAAAAGGTAAATTAGAAGAAAAGGATAAACTGCTACGATTTCAAGATAGTACTAAGATTTTGGATGATATTCTTAGTAGTCAAAGATCCCCTGCTATCAAAACTAGTCTTGGTTTTTATGAAATTGTCGAAGGTGAATCTAGCTCACAGGGTGAGGAAAGGAATTCTAATGCAAAATCTAAAATGATCAACGAAGAGAGAGGTGGTCAACCCCAACAACAACCAAGGAAAGAAATTCTTCAAAGAAGATCTTTTCCTCCTAACTATGGAAGTGATAGTCGATTATTTCCTCAAATGAATAATGTTGAATGTTATGTATGTCATAACTTTGGACATATTGCAGCTAGATGTAGAAGCAAAATGGGTCAAGACCATCAAACAGAAAGATCATCACGATCCAGGTACTTCAAGGGATATTTTTTTTCTTGCAATATGTTTGGTCACAAAGCCATTGACTGCTATAGGAGGAATATGAAACATGTAAGATGTTATGCATGTAACTAGTTTGGACATAAAGTAAGGGAATGCAAGAATAAAATTTGAACTCCAAAGAAAGAGGATCATACATCATCACAATTCCAGGTATTGAAGCAAACATAATTAAAGACAGAAGGATGTGGCATAACTCAGTTAGTTGACATAACAGACATAGGGGAAATTGAAAGTGTAGACCTTCAATATTCCAATTTTCATACGCAGATATTATGAAGGTAAGTTGCGTATATATGCGAGTTATAGGCTGCATAGTCGTTTATATGGAGCTCCAAAGAAAAAGCAGCAGAACAGACTCAGGAAATGATTTGGTCATGGTATATGATGATTGGCACAGGCTCAGGGGGAGCATATGCTTTGAATAACGCATTGTTGGCATTATGGTTAGAAGTTTTTGGTGATGATGCTTATTGACACATCTTGCTACTGATTTTTGATTGGCCAAGAAAATGGATTGCAGGTTACAAGTCTGGATGCTAGTGACAGATCCTTATAGTGCAGATCATATGGTGTATGATAGTTGCTGATAACTGTCATGGTCTTGTTAGGTCCTTGGTCTTTGTGAGTCATATGATGTATCTTGTTACCCCACTATGCATGAGATGGATGATGTAATGGTCCTTGTTTTTGAGTCATGTTTAAACATTTGGTATATCCCCACTTGGTTGGATGAGTCAAAAAATGGTGTATTCCCACTTGATTAGGAGATTGATGTATGTATAGAGTCATGTTATGCTTTTTCAGACCTTGCTTGTGCTCATGGGGAGCATGGACGGATTGGTACATCTTGGAATATATAAAGGGGAAGCTCAATCAGAGATTTCAGCAAGTACTCAGGGGGAGTATGGACAACAGAAGGTATACCAAGGGAGAGAACATCTTGGTGTTCCCTTTGCCCTTGATGTCAAAGGGGGAGAGTGACTTGGTGTGGTGGTTTCCATCAAGTCCAAAGGGGGAGATTGTTGGCATTATGATACAGGTGTTTCCCTTGATGAAAACTCACTCATAGGTATGATACAGGTGTTGTCCTTGATGGCAACTCACTTAGATGACACATCATAGTGCAACAGGTGAAGAGAGAGGTATACGCAGGTTAACCTCAATGAAAGTGCATATACACGTGGGTTAGCAGAACAAAAGGCACGTATACGTACACATGCAGGTTCACAGAAGGAAAGGCGCGTATATGTTGGAAAACTAAGTTTTGGTCTATGATATTTGGTCCATGGTATTTTGGTATTGGTCCATGGTATTTGGTCCAAAGTGTTGACCCCAGGTATTGGATCCAAGGTATTGGTTCTACATGGTTTTGGACCATGGTATTGAGAAAGGCCTAAACCTATATAAGGAGAAGATCATTAGGCCAAGAGGTGCAAGTGTGTAAGTGATGAATATCTGATGAAGTGTGAGATCTAGTATACTGGTTATGGGTTTGTGATGCTTGGCTTGATCTGAATCAAGAAGGCTCCTATGTGGTTGATAAAGGTTGATGGACCGGGATCTTGAAGACTAAAATGTATTATCATTATATGGTATGATCATGAATAGATCTTAATACTGACGCATGTTTTATCCTTTATATCTTATGGTTTGGGTATATCTGAAGTTGGAAATTGCAGCAAAAGTACAAGCAATTATCTTCAGATCTGTACATGGGTTTTCTCTGGTGAAAGTGCATATACACGCTGGCTTGACACAGTCAAGTAGCATATACATCATGAGATTTGATATTTCAGGTTGCTGTTGGTTCCAGTGGTTGTTGCAGAGTTCTGGGCTCTGGTCTGTGTTCTGGTGATTGTGTTTTGATGACAGGGTTTCAGTGATTCAGTTGTTGGGTGATTTAGAGTTAATGATTGTATTACAGTGGTGATTGTTTTTTATTTGTGGATCCAGTATGAAAATTTATGAAATGTGGTCCCTAAAAGAAAAGAGAAGGTTGTAGCCTTCTGTAGGTCAGCACCTACGTACTAGTACATCGGCTAGTACAAGAGATAAGGGGGTTGTAGCTCCCTTCTAGGAGAAGCTGGAGAACGAGAGAAGGTTGTAGCCTTCTGCAGGTAGAAGCCTGCTTACTGGTTTAAGACTGCACCATTACATAAATATTGTAAAATAAGTTTCTTATTAAAAGCAGATAGAGACAAATTGTAGCAGGTGATTTTCACCCACATTGGGTTTCCACCTTATATCATGGTGTTCATGTGTGCTTCTTATGTGTGATGATCTGTTCTATTTTACTGCACCTGTTTACTGTTTATATGCTTAATAATGTTCTGATGCACTCACTGAAGATCAACTAACTGAATCATAAGCTTACAGGATATACGCTAGTTGCATTAAACACAGTTGCGTATATACGCGAGTATCCTTAACTGAAGTAGCGTATATGAATATGATAATGGAAATTAAAATATTATTGATTTGCTAAATTCATCCCCCCCCCCTCTCAGTATTATTTCCAACAGGAGGGACTAGGAAAGATTAAATAAAGTGTCATGACTTTTTCTTCAATTCTTCCACAACCACCTCAAAACTTGTAACTTCAATGAGAATCATCATCAACAAACCTGTAACTTCAACACGCATCATCATCAATGAACCCCTTATAATTATAATAAAGTCGACATTTAAAAATGTTGACATACAATATTTATTACATTATGCTTAATGCCTACAAATCTCCCCCATATTGGGTTGCAGAGAGCCTCTCGACACAAAAAATTGTAGGACAACTTTTTGTTGAAGAATAATTAAGGCTAATTTTTTTTTAAAGGTGTATTTAGAATGGTTTAATATCTTCAGCTTCTTTTAATAAAAAATAGGGATTTATATTATGTGAAATTTGCAGCAAATGGATATAGTAGCAATATAAAATAGAGGAGCACCTTTTGAAAGTATGTTAGTACAATATAAGGATCTAAGTACTATCTATCCAATACTAGAGTATCTATATTCAAATTTATATAATATAGTCTTCTGAAATAGATTTGAAAATAAATTCCAAGCATGAGATGAAAATAAAACATCAAAAGTAGCTTTGGGGGTCAAGGGTGCTAACTATGTTAGTTGATATATGATCCGTCTTATGAGTTTGTTCATTCAAATCTAGGAATTTAATGAATTTTGGAGCATATATTCCCATTCTAACTATATCGATGGAATGATATTCCTAATTTCAGCATGAAGACCTATTGAATACCATTCATTCTACCCCAAAGTGTTCCACAATCCTCTTGTACCTACTAAAGAGCATGTGTCTAATGGATAAGTGATATGGATTGGATCATTATATTGTTTGTCATCCATCTCAATACATTAAGAGTGGAAAAAATGGAGGAACCAGCTTGTAGGACCCCTTTTATTGGTGGGACCTAGTTTGGAAAATTGGGGTCTGAAACCTTCCCGAAGTGTTTTGAATCATCAAACGACATTTTTTGGGGGGTAAAACTTTGTTTCTTTAGCAGCACACCTTTTTCCTATTCTACACACAGAGACCTTTCCAATGACATAAGATATAGAAACTATGATGTAGATTTTCACTTGCTCATGAAGTTTTAATCAAAATCACAAGACATAAACCTACTCTACTACTCCATGGATATTAATTCACAATCTAGAACAAAAAAATCAGAGATGAAATAAGAAATAACACACATACAAAAATTATTTTTCCTAGTAAAAGTAAATTGCTAAAAATTCCAATTCCTTCTTGCATTAAATCATAAAAATAGAGATGTATTACAATTTCTTTGCTCGATTGAGCACACCCTACAAGTACATAACCTATTTCTTTGCTCACTAAAAGGCTCTGACCTAGACTTAGTCAAATTTTCCCTTTTCTTGAGCTCCTATTTCCTTGCGTTGTTTCTTGAAAAATTAGGCCCCTATTATTTAGGAAATTCCTCAAATTGATTGCACAATTCATTTAGGTTGATCCTGTGACTGCATGCGACACCTGTACACTCAAGACTAATCTACAACTGATGTTACACTGCCTTGGAATCTCCACCTCAACTAGGTGACTTGAATTCTCTGCATGCACTAGCTATGTTGGGATGATTGATCATTTAAATAGATGAACACCAAGTTTGACTGAAGTCCCATTTCTTAACTAGCCTTCCACTAGTTCCTCCAAAAATTGGAACTAGTTTAACTGAAAACAACGTGAGATAACTAACCTTGATTGCTACAAATTAGCAATCAAACATGTTTAACTCAACTCTAACTCCTCCAACTCAAATTTACTAAGTAAACTAGGAGAAAAAATACATGTCACACAAGTTAACTGCATCCACGTTATCTACTCATGTGGAAATTCGAATTTTCTCAATTTAATTAAGGCAAAATCAAATTGAAAATTTCTTGTTGCATTTTCAACACTCCCTCTTATTAAGAAAGGGACTATCAACCACCCCTATATTGCACCTGTGGGAATCAAACTTCCCTCTTGATAAGGCCTTTTTCAAAATGTCAGCATCTTGTTCCTTTGTCAAAATGTACTACAACAACGTTATCCACCTCTGCACAAAGTCCCATAAATGGTGATACTGGATATCTCTATGCTTGGATCGATCATGAAAAACAAATTCATAGATAACTTGATGCAACTTATATTATCACAGTAGATCACAGTTGGATCCATCATCTGGCCAAATAATCCAACAATTATCTTTCTCATCCAGATTGCTTCACATGTTGCTTGACTTGCAGCCATCTATTATACTTCTGTTGAGTTGAGTGCCACAGATCTTTGCTTCCCGCTATACTAGGAAACAACTATGGACATGTTGTGCTATTCAACAACCCCCATTTGTTAATAGTAGTAGTCAATATTACATTAATAAATGGGGACCCTTTAGAAAATCCTTCCAAAAATAAGTTTAACATTTAGGCATTTTCCTTATTAAATTTTGGAATAAAACCAGATATCAATCAAACACATTTACAAAAACTATTAAATGTCTCTCTTTCTCGCATATCGCACGATCAAGCGTGATTGAAAGCCTTGCTAATCCACCAAATCTAGCGAAAAGCGATCAAAAGAGGACTCCAAATTTTAATACTTCGAAACTAATATGTTTCTTGTATAAACTAAGTCCTAAGGCATTTCTTATTAAAACTAAGGCACATCGCATATCTCTATTTTTAGAGAGCACTCCTTAATGAGTTACCTTAAAATGTGCAGGAAGCGAAATTGTGATGACAACATTTCCCTTAGCGCATTGCATTTCAGACATTTAAAAGAACACCGCAAACTTACCATCCGTCGAGATTGCGAAATGCGATTGAGACCCGAGCCAACTCCCGATAAACGTCACAGACAAGTATTTAGGTTTGCTTCTTAATAAGAAGCACTTTACACAAGAAAATCTAACAAATGAGCTATGCTTTTTAGAATCTGTACTCGAATATTCCACAGTTTCCATCTTTGCTTTTGTCGACGTTTCGAGTCTAGACCAAGACTCATCATCAGGACTTGTTTTTACAAAGGAGAGAGACAGTAGAGATAAATAAGGTTAGGTTGAGATGTCAAGTCTGAGAGCCGACCAACTTAATGATTAAGAATTAACCAGATATTAATATTTTAATATATTTATAATTATCCTAAAATATTAAAGCCCTTTTTTAATTTTGTTAAAGCTCTTTTTTAATTTTATTTTTATCATACATGGATGTAATTATTAAAGTTTTTTATTAATTGCATTTAAGTGCATTATTTTTGTAATAAGTTTCTTGGTTATATTTTAATGATTATGTTTTAATTAATTGTAACTTATAGTAATTTTTTTTGTATTTGTTTAATTCTTACAAGTTTTTAGTTGCTTATGGGGATAATGTATTATTAATGTTGTGTTATAAGCTTAGAACACAACATTAATAATACATTAACCCCATAAGCAACTAAAAACTTGTAAGAATTAAACAAATACAAACAAAATTACTACAAGTTACAATTAATTAAAACATAATCATTAAAATATAACCAAGAAACTTATTACAAAAATAATGCACTTAAATGCAATTAATAAAAAACTTTAATAATTACATCCATGTATGATAAAAATAAAATTAAATAAGAGCTTTAACAAAATTAAAAAAGGGCTTTAATATTTTAGGATAATTATAAATATATTAAAATATTAATATCTGGTTAATTCTTAATCATTAAGCTGGTTGGCTCTCAGACTTGACATCTCAACCTAACCTTATTTATCTCTATTGTCTCTCTCCTTTGTAAAAACAAGTCCTGATGATGAGTCTTGGTCTAGACTCGAAACGTCGACAAAAGCAAAGATGGAAACTGTGGAATATCAGAGTACAGATTCTAAAAAACCTAACCACAGAAATCTACAATCCATTAAATGAGCTATGTCTTGGAAATGAGAGTAAGCAGCCCGCATCTCACATCTTGTAGAAACAATAAGGAAAGCATACAAACATAGCACGATAATGTGATCTGCGAGATTACTTCACAAATCACAAAATTGACATTTTCGCAATTTAAAGGCTCACCACCCTAGAAGCTTTCTTCCCAACTTATGATGCAGACATTAATGAGGATTAAAGCTAAAATATAACGAACCATTAGTGGGAATTTAGTAAAGGTTAATGGCATTTATGTGTGAAAAGCCATCCAATGTGGTACGATATCTTCTCACTTGTGTTCAAATAAAACTTCTTTCTTATCACCTTTTCAAGTTATTTGTATTATCCCAGCTTACATTCATTCTTATCTCCGTATATCTAATAGCTATTGTTTTTCTCCATTTTCAAGGAAAATCCACAGAAGGAGTCTTTGGGAGCAATGACAAAGAAGGGCAAGGCAGTTGCATTTGATAAATAAAAAATGAATCCTTTATTCACAGATACTACATGCATCAAAGAAGGAGGGACCTCTACGTGGGAAACCATGTATGATTTATCAGAATAAGACGAACCAAGACCTTTGGAAACAAAGGTCACAACTGACAATCGTGTTTCCTCAGATGCCACCATTTTTGAAATGGCATGCTCATTTCTGCATCGCATAGCCACGCGCCCAAAGATAATCCCTTATACAGATATGGTCAAGTGGATTGTTGATCAGGCTGATATCTCAGACAGAGAATTTAAGAATAGGAGCCAAGAGGTTATTGGATCTTTTTTGCCAAACAACCTACGGCTTATGTACCACTTACCAGAGCCACAAGCCATGTACAACAAACAGTTCCTTAAGAAGTTTTCCAAAGAGAATGAGGACCCAACAGATGTCACCCAGACCTAGTCGATTAATGAGGGCAAGATCAAAAAGGACAAAGCGGGTATGTACTCTGCTACATCTATTTCTCCTCCCCATAGTTTTGTAGCAACCATGCTATGTAGGATGTTTAGCAAGCCTGATAGCACTAAATTTTCCCCAGAATAGCTGCCATTAATAGGTGCAGTCGTAAATGCAACCATAATGAATTGGGCCCAAATTTTGTCTAATAATTTATCAAAGGCAATAATCGATTATAGGAGGAAAAGGAGTATCTTAACGAGGGTTTACCCTCCATTTTTTATGAGTGCCTATGTGATGGATGCAATTTTTTGGTTCAAAATTTCCTATCATGGAATGGAAGTGGACTGTGAAAGATCCACTTCCCATTCATATATATCATAAGGACATGTGGGAGTCTTAGTTTCACCCGCATTTTTTTTTAAATTTGTCATGGAGTCATGCTACCTATCCACAAACAGGTTTACAACCGAGATGCCCCTAGGTTTTCTAAGGAAGCTGAAGTAGATATCCTCCCAGTGGCCAGATGGTTTGGGGAGGAAACATTCACATATATTAGGGTTTTTGGGAGCATCACCTCACCTCATGTCTTCCCATACTATGTTCTAGACAAATTGATGGCTATAGAGATAGCCTATCAAACAGCTAGTGAGGGTGGGTTGAGTAAAGGATTAAAGGAAGTGAAAAAGGCCATTTGGCCTACATTTCTGTTACAGTATGGAGCATTTGCACTACACAATTTGGGCCATGCATTCAAAGAACAGAGATCATGCAATCTCTAAAATTACCTAAATTCCCAGGAAGGCAGTACAACCCAAATGGCACTGCCAAAGACTTCACTACCATGGTAAAAGTGAAGGTATTCAGTCATGAGAAAGATGTATTTGATGACATCTTCCCACAGAAAGAGACATTCACTGAGGTGAAGCACATGTCATCACTACTTTTTGACCCAGAATAGATTGACGCCTTTCATGAATACAGAGAAAGGAGATTGTGTTATCGAGAAAACTAGTGTCCATTCAAAGCTGCTAGTCCCACTAAGATGGATAGCTATCTTAGAAACAAAAAAACTAAATTTACTTGCATTTTCCTTTATGAGAAGTAGATGAGAGAGAAGCAGAGAGTACCAACCTCTATCTTTCGCTTGGTTCCTTGCTTGTTTCCTCTTCCCTTTGACAATTTTTTTGCCACTCCTTCCTCGCTTGTCCTGCTTCAAAGAACACTTGTAGAGTCAAAGCAACATAATACCATCAAAACATAGAGATCTACAATCATAAACATTATAGGATCAGATATATGTTGACCACACAAATGCATATATCAACTCAGACATACAAGAATATGGAGGAAAACTCAAATAGCTTTATTGGTAGAAAGAGTAGAAGAGAGGATTACAACCCATTGATTTGACCCAGCGCCATCCTCCCAGCATGAAAGCCCTTCTTCACCTCATGAAAATCTAGATCAACCAACACTATGGTGTTCCACAAAGAAACCAACACCACTTCCTTACAAACTACAAGATTCTAGCCCTTGGATCTCTAGGATGAGGGATCCATATATAGATGTTTGTAGGTGGGTGAGTTATCTTCTAGGATTTTGATTAGTGTCCTCTCTCTGATAGTTCTTGGTTTGACTTGGAGATTCATGACCTCTTACTCATCCTTGGGCGAATTCAGAGAGGCAAGTGTCAAATGGGCAGTTTCTAGAAGATTTTCTGGGTTTCCACCTAGCCAACTACTTCTGCCATTTGTCTGCTCTCGCTCATCGTACCCCACAGAAGGGCTTTTCAGTATTCATCGTACTTTTTTCATGTGGCAAGTGAGATGCATCACACCCTTAGAACTAAGCAGTTTGTATGGTCCAATTTTGACTAGTTCTGAGTAGTTTTTTAGGGATAACTTCTGGGAGTTGATGTAATCAGCTGACCTTGCTCCTTTAGGGTATGAAACAACATTTTTAGGGACTTAGAAGCCCTTTGTTTATGGACATATGTGATTGGGGTTGCAGTTACCAAATATGTCTATAACAATTGCCCCCTAAAGCATGAGGTCGTAAATCCTTTTGGTGTCGGGTGAAATGCTTTATCATGAGGATTCGAGGTTTTTTCGCATTGGAAGGTGATCTATAATAAGATACAATACAATACATTATCTTCATAATATTTTCATTATCTAGCTGAGGCAAGCATTCCCATGCTCAACTTTTATAAATTCATTTTCATGTACATAAGACATACAACCGTCTGTATGGTAGACTGATGATTCTGGTAGAGCCATCATCCTTTGGCATGGATGATTATCTGTGCAGCTATGATGTACATTTGATGTCCTTATTTTCCTGAATATATCGTAGCCCAGATGGATGAAACTAGATCCGGGGTCTTCAAACTCGTTCAATCTTCGCCTGAAGTACAAGTTGATCCATGTGAAAATATGTTCTAAAGTCGAACATGGAAAGACATCGCCTGATTACTAGCCAATGATGTAAGTTGTTAACAGGCGCTGGAGGAATCACCGATAATGACGATGACCCTCAAGGTACGACAATACAATTAACGTGGTGTGAATACATGAGTTGATGTCGAACCCCACGCAAAAATTTTCGGTTGAAGGCCATAAATGTAAACCTGTCATTGGAAGTGAGAAACTTGCCATTGAGGCGTGCAAGCTTCAAAGTACTAAAAGGGTTGTTCCTAATTCAACTTCTTGGATAATGAGCTGATGTCGACAAGAAGTGACCCGTCGTAGGAGGGTCTTAATGAATCCCACATCTACGACACGAAACGGAGCAAATGATTTTGTGGAGGTGAAAACGATCTGATGATACAAGGTTCAGGGTGGCGGCCATGAAAGAATGAAGGGTGAAGGTATTGCAGGAGATGAGACACAAGCTAGGTCGGTGAATCCTCTGAGCGACTTCTCTTGAACATATCAGCGACAATGAAATGGATTGGTAGTGTTAACCCCAAAGATGGATGGTATGGTGGACCAATGGTGATATGACCAGTGAATGGAATAACCCAACTCGACTCAATCATGGTGATGGAGTGAAAGTGTCATGTTCAAGAGCGACTTGCTACGAATAAAGTTTCTTCAAGTTTTCTTCCCAAATTTTCCCCAGTCATTGCTGACCAATACCTCTTTATTTTTTTCAAGCTTGAGGAGGATAACATATGCTTGTTCTATAATTTTCCCTTTGGGCAAACCCGTCGCTATGTTTTAACGAGCCTAGTGATAGAGAAACTCATTCTTGTCTACATGGACAAGTTTGTCACTATTGTTTTAATGAATTTAACGACAAAGATAACTCGATCCTTTTCAATTTTAGAGAGTCTGAAAAGAGTCGGAAAGGAAACTCCAGTAATCCTTTTTCGTAATGTAATCCCTTAAGTCTGAAAAAGTATAAAACAATACGAAAGGGATGACTTTTCGATTGTTTTAACGAGTCAAACAAGACAAACGCTCGATCTTTTTGTGTAATGATCCCTCGAGTCCAAAAATATTAAAATCTAGAGGAGGGATAACCCTTTCGATCACTTTAATGAGCTGGAGAGGCCAATTGCTCGGCAATCTTTTCATATTTTACGAGTCAGATGAAAAGAGCTTAAAGTAGACTCGTTTTTTGAGGAACCATTGATGTTTTCGGATAGTAGCTGGTTCCAGATAAGGTTTGGAACTTTTTCAATCATGGCAATGTAAAGAAGGTGGCTAATAGGATCACTCGTTGTAGCTGTTCCTCAAAAGGGGTAAACAATCAAATGGAGGCGTATGATCGGCTTAAAAAGAGTGGAGGTGATGGTAAGAACACGACCAAGGCTCAAAAGCTGATGATAATGCGATTGCAATGGTTATTTACTGAAGGTGGGTTCATTTTTCAATGAGCTTAAACTCTGGTGGAACATATGCTCATTGCTAGGTTTATTTTTTAACGAGCTTGAACTTCGCGCAAAACTGCTCGTGCCAGTCGTATAATAAGGATGTCTCATCGATAGGTTCATTTTTTAGGGAGCTTGCCCCATTCAAAACTTTGCTCTGGATCCTTTCATTATGCAAGCTAGGAATGACCAACTACTGTCCTAGGGGTTAATTAACTACTGGGGTCAGTTAGGAAAACTATTCCTTTACTTTGCCGGTGCCATTTGGCCCTTGCAAAGGTGAATGGTTGATCAAACCAATCACCTAACTTAAGCAGTCGAAGTCAGCAGAAACTATGGGGTTAGAGTTACGTTGATCGCTTTTCACTTGCATGCAAAAATGTTTGCATGCCCCCAGGTATAACGAAGTAGAGTTTCCAGGTTACCCCTCAATTTGCAGACAAAACACTTTCTCTGTCGAGAAAGGCATACCTTCTGATGGAGGTATCTTATTCTAGTCTAATCCCATTTTCCTAAACAGACGGGTGTGTCAGACTAGTCATATTCTTAAGTGAAAACCCACCTTATAACTAGGGTTTTCCTACCGAAGCAGACCAGGGCACATGCCCCCTGGGTTTCAGTCACAATCACCGAATCACTCACGCTCATTAGGTGGATGGACTAGAGATTGATGAGACATTCCTTGCGCAAAAAAACCAGTTAGGGATGGCACTTGACTATTAGCTATGTGTGAATCAGGGAATGAAAGCTGGTCTACGAGCTAGACCATTCTACCTTCATGCGGAAAACACATCACTCGAAAGAGTGAGGAAACAATAGCTCCCATGCTATAAATGTATTCATGCCCAAGGAGTAGATTGTAATCTAAAGGTCCTTGGACTACCATCACATTTAGATAAATGGTTTTCCTTCTAAAAGTTATAGGCAAATTTGAAAGGATCCCTAATGGTCGACTGGTTCCTTTGTCGAAGCCTGTCAAATTTCACATCTCAGGTAGAAGCAATGGCGAACTAAGCGCTTTCCAAGCAGTTGAGGAAATGATACTCACAGAAGCCCCTTCATCTATGATAGTACCGACCATGACCATTCTGTAAGCTTGTACAATTATTCGGAATGGTACATTAGACGGTAGACGAGGTCTGCCTAGTAGATTCTAGTCAAAGGAAATGACTAGGTTGCTTGGAGGTGGGACCGAATAAACGACCGGATACATCTCTGATGAGCTTCCTTCCTGCGATAAAGGAATGGGTAGATTTCCCCCATGTTCATTAGAGTCTGTGTTTATGAAAAGAATTTGAACGTGTCATTCTCATTCTCTTTGGTGACTGTATCATCTGAAGGTAGACCTTTTGAAGACAAGGCTGGGTCGACTGCCGTCTTGACCTGTTGACTTTGGTCCGGGGTGGACTCAGAGGGTTTATCTTCAATGATAGTTGATTCGACCAACCACAAAGGTGTGTCAGTCGGATTTTCAACTAGTGATGGACTCGGCAAGAGTTTCTTGTATCCAAGAGGAAGCCGTAGCGGTGAAGCAGAATGGTTATCCTAGACTCTTTTAGCTTCGTCTAGGAAGGGACAACGGTGGATAGCATGATCGCCTTCACACATTCTACAAGGAATTTTAGATCTTCCTTTTTGTCCAGTGACTTCATTTTCACTAGTTGATGGTGTACTCCCAACATGATCGTCAGAGGTTGAGGACACAAGATTGTGCAAGCAGGGAGACCAGTCCCTTAAGATCCATGGGATGCAAGGACAATCTCGATGATAGTGGTCCCCTTTGCAAATGAGGCATGGAGATTTAGGTTTGGACAGTGCAGTGTGTGGATTTTTGTTAGACGATGTTTGGTTGCCCCCTTTCGCTGTTGGCTTCTTCTTCTTCTTCTCCTTCTTTTTCTTCTTATTCTCTGTTACTTGGTTTTTAGTTTTACCAACTTTACCAAGTGAAGAGGAAGAAGGAGAGGGAGAAATAAATGAAGTAGAAGGTTGGGGGGTAACTTCAATATCATCCGGTTTCTGATTTAATTGCTTAGGAATCATGGTGTTTTGAATGACAGAGGTCGAGAAAAGCCATATCGGCAGGCCAAATGTCAGTCCTGGAAGGGACAATGTGGCCATATGAGGTGCACCAACATCCCCCCAAGAGGAGAAGGGACTAGGATTTCCCCCAAGGGGAAACCCTTGATTGGTGGACTCCATTTTCTCAACCTAAGACCAATGAGGGAATAGTGACGTTATTCCAATTAAAATAAATTTTATGACACTTTGACACAACTTGCTTTTTCAATTTTTAAGAGTCGAGAAAAAGCTAAAGACGACTCTAGTCGCCTTCGATTTTTAATGAGCCTGAAGTGACAAGTGCTCAGATGGACCTTTTCTTTTAAGGAGTCTGAAAAGAAATGAAAGTGACTACTCTGGAAATCTATACAGATGGATTACCAAACTGATCGCAAAATTGCAAAATACTTTTTACGGTATGGCAATCAATCTTCTCGAATGTTGTTTTCAGTGCATTGCGATCGATAGGGCAGCAGACACGACTTCCTAAGGATAAAGTATATAGCCTATTATGGTCTCCCAATATATACTTGACGATACGTGGGAGCACAAGTCCGTACTGGCACTTGTCGTCTCAAAGACGAGGAATCACCCAACCTATGATGAAAGCGATAGTTACCAGGCTTTATGACACCGGAATACATCTCTAGCCTAGAGTTCTAAATGTTGTGCGTTAGGTTCCAAAGTGTTTTTATGTTCATTGAATTTATTTTATAGTTGATCTTTCTTAAGAAGTTTTCCTTTAAGGTTCACCACGTGATGTAGATATACAATTCCTAAATATGCAATCTAAGATGATAAACAGTTGTTTACTCTTCTTTTTGCAATGAAAATCCTAGCTACTAAGGAAAGAGAAGCAAAATTTTTTCAACATAAAGCAGAGAGGACACATTAGATGCACTGTCCTAAATCAAAATCAACAAGCAGTCTAAATGCAAATGCACATGCATGTATTTGTTTTCCACTTTATTAACGTGTGAATGACAAAAAGAATGCTAAGTACAAATCTGAATTATCTTTTCTTTCAAAGTGACAATACTAACAATTTTCTTTTCAAAAAACGAAAGGAAGACAAGGATGACACTTTGTGATTTTGAATTGAAAACTGCATTTGACACTTGAAATACTTTTAATTCAAATCAAATGCAAGAGCAACAATGTAATCGACTATCAAAAAGAGAAGGATTCTTTCCTTTGACTGGAAACGACACTTGCGACACTTTCAAATAAAAAGACGGCAGTTAGATTAAGTTACTGTTTGTAAAAGTGAACTATAAATGACGAAAAATACATAAAAACATTCACAATTCTTTGTACAATGGAGGCTGAATAATGCAAAGGAAGGGAGTTTCAACAGTGGTATATTGATCAAAGACAGAAAAACTCCTGAATAAAGTTGAAGAGAGTGAAGAAAAACAAAAATCTGGAGGCAGAAACAGTCTTATCTGATCATCACACCTGTAACACAGGGAAACATGGATGCATCTCACCTACTGCACATTGGAGGTACGATGCATCTAGACTGTCAAAAGGAGATAGTGCGATGGTCCAGGGACGAGACTTTAACTTGGTTTTTGGTCACAGTTTGTAGCTTAGTTCTGGGATTTAAGCTGTGCTAATGATAGTTAGTAAATACAAAGTGTATGGGATGATCTAATAATGTTACTTGAGCCACCACCAAGGCAATTAGGATGTTTGCAAGTCAGATGTTTAAAACTCAGAGATTGACTGAAGCAACGTTTATTTACTTTGTAGTTGCATAGCAAAAGCAGTTCAAAGGCTAGCTGGCATAACTTCAGGCTCCATCTGTAGTTTATAAAGTAAACAAACTAGAAACAAGAAAACAAGCTATTCACTCCCCAGCGGAGTCGCTATTTTGTTATCGGGAAAACTAGTGTCCATTTAGAGCTGCTAGTCCCACTAAGATGGGTAGCTATCTTAGAAACAAAAAAATTAAAGTTACTTGTATTTTCCTTTATGAGAAGTAGATGAGAGAGAAGCAGAGAGTACCAACCTTTGTCTTTCACTTGGTTCCTTGCTTGTTTCCTCTCCCCTTTGACATATTTTTGCCGCTCCTTCATCACTTGTCCTGCTTCAAAGAACACCTGTAGAGTCAAAGCAGCATAATACCATCAAATCATAGAGTTCTACAATCATAAAAAATATAAGATTAGATATATATTGACCACACAAATGCATATATCAACTCAGACATACAAGAATATGGAGGAAAACTCAAATAGCTTTATTGATAGAAAGAGTAGAAGAGAGGATTACAACCCATTGATATGACCCAGCGCCATCCTCCCAGCATGAAATCCCTTCTTCACCTCATGAAAATCCAGATCACCCAACACTACGGTGTTCCACAAAAAAACCAACAACACTTCCTTACAAAATACAAGATTCCAGCCCCTAGATCTCTAGGATGAGGGATCCATATATAGATGTTTGCAAGTGGGTGATTCAGCTTTTGGGATTTTTATTAGTGTCCCTTCTCTGATAGTTCTTGGTTCCACTTGGAGATCCATGATATCTTACTCATCCCTGGGCGAATTCAGAGAGGCAAGTGTCAAATGGGCGGTTTCTAGAAGATTCTCTAGGTTTCCACCTAGCCAACTGCTTCTTCCATTTGTTTGCGCTCGCTCATCGCAACCCACAGAAGGGATTTTCAGTATGCATCACACTTTTTGCATGTGGCAGGTGAGATGCATTGCACCCTTAGCACTGAGCAGTCTGTATGGTCTAGTTTTGACCAGTTATGAGTAGTTTTTCAGGGAGAACTTCTGGGAGATGATGTAATCAGCTGACCTTGCTCCTTTAGGGTATGAAACAACACTTTTAGGGACCTATATTGGGGTTGCAGTGCCCAAATATGTCTATAACAGATTGTTAAAGGTCCCATTGGACCAATTACTGATTGAACCAATAAGGGAGCCAACTCCCAGTGTAATTCTAGAAGGAAGCTCCAAATAAAATTCTAAAGTTGATTCCAAAATAGAGTCCCAAGCGAAGTATACCAGGGAGTTAGAGAAATCAGAGCAATAGTCACAGAATGGGGAAGAAAAAGTATGGAGTCAAAAAAGGATACAACCTAGTCTACAGAAAAGACAGCTGAGCAAACCTCAGCTAAAAAACAGGTTGAAATTCGTTCCACCTCCACCTAGTCAAAAAAACCACCGGTGATTGATTTAGAGAAAGAATGGGGGCATTTTAATAAAAATATCCATATAGAGAAACAAGCACTTGAGGCATAGACTCCGCAACACAAAACGACTCAAGAAATTACTGTAGAGAAAACTTGAGCATGTTCCGTCCACTCTTACCTCTGAAATTGTTTTGAGAATTGAGGAGATTCCTCCTTTAGGTGTGCTCTATAGACCAACCCACAAATTTGTTGTCAAAAGGTAGAGAAAGAAGAGGAATTTGGATGCTACAACTGTTACTACTCCCGATAATGAACCAATGGATATTATCTGGAAAGACTCACCCATCGACCCATCTAACAACCTTACTAGACTATCTCAGTTTGTAGGAGCCTATGCTACAATGACTATTGACAAAGCAATAGAAGTACAAATGTTGCTTAGAGAAAAGGAAAATAAAATTTTGTTGTTGGAACAATAGTTAGAGTAAGAAAAATCTAACCAACAAGTGGAATTACAAATAGCCAAGTTCCAACAAGAATTCAAGTAGATGCAAATAAAACATGAAGCCAACCTAGCTGAAAATGAAGCGTAGGTACAAGCATTGACAGATTAGTATAAGGACAATCCAAATATTGATCAGTTTATGATCAAAGAGCTCAGCCTGAACTCCCAGATAATGATCAAAGAGCTCAGACCGATGTTGTGTTCACTGAGCAGTTGAAACCTGCAATTAGTTGACCGACACAGCTCAAACTCATGACAGACATTTGTGATCTCAAAGATCAGACACAAAGGAGTTAGTCACCATGTTTTAATTTCTATTTTTGTTTTTTTTTTTGCACAATTTGAGGAAGGTCGTTTAAACCTCCTCAACTATTTTTGTAATAATCTATTATTAGGATTTATAGTTTAGTATTTAAACCCCTCTCATGCATTTAGAGAGGGGTACATAAATTTTATCAGAAACAATCTTCAAACACATGCACTTCTGTCCCTTTGAAGAAGTTTTGGTGAAATGAATGGAACAAGATTTATTTTTATCTTATCTGGCATCTTCTATTGAAATTTCACTTTTGTACTCTTAGATGGTGTTGGATTGATTGGAATTAGGTCGATATTGCTGAAACACATGAGCATAAATTATTACAAATGGTACTTTTATCTTGTGATTTTGTTTTGTTTATGTATTAAGCAATAATTTTTCTTCAAATTGTTTATGTATGAAAGTTAAAGCTTTGTTAGCATTATTGCACTTTGGTATGGTGATGGCTTAAAATTTTATAATGAATGTATGAATAATTTCTTATGCGATATATCTTTCACAATCGTTTCAGCTAACTATTTATCTGAAACAATTATTGTTAAAACAACTTCACTTCATATTGTAGTTGAATGAGCTTTGTTACCAATTGCTTTAGGAAATTATTGTAGATCACATGTTTCAATTTTATTCCCAAGCATAGTCGTAGCTAGATAGTGTTTAAATTAGGATATATGCATGTGATTATTAGTTTAGATTAGATTAATTTTAGCTTAAAAATTCCTCTGAGCTACCATATATCACCCCATAATCACTATCATAATTTACATTAGGAAACTAGTCCCATTACCCCTAGTTGGAGCCACTACACCAAACAGAAAAGGAGCTGTCAACCAAGGTCCGGACTAGGTGGTTTTCCCCCAATGTTGTAAGCAACGATTTTTGAGGCTTCAACAAGACCCAAACTAAAAATTCCACTTGATGCACTCTTTCGGTTTGATGGACTCCCCATCCAATCTGTATCTATGAAGCCACATAAATTCACTGCCTCTTTTCGTATGTACCATAGTAAAAATTGGGTAGTGCCTTCGAGGTACCATAAAAAATGCTCAGATGACTTCCAAAATAATTTGTTTGGCCTAACCATAGCTTGGCTCATCTGGTTAATTGTATAGCCAATATCTGGTCATGTGTTCACAAGGTACAGATTCAGTGAACCCACTAGCTGTTGATAAATGGTAGAATCCACTTCTTCACCTGAAGTGGCGTCCTCCTTCCTCCAGTTGGTCACTATAGGTGAATCCATGAGTTTGAAATCATCCATGCAAAACCTCTGAACTATCTGTTAGGGCCTGGATCTACCTTAGGCTGAAGGAAGGCAGGTCTAGGGTAACATCAAACCACGCTTAACCTGGTAGCTAGCCCTACTAGGTTGGGAGAGGGCTCTCTCCTTGTCAATCTCAATTAGGATATTGACAATTAGGGCTTGAGATGACTAAATTTAATGTATATTTTAGGCTAGGTATAGTATCTCTAAGGTTTTTGATTGATTTTTGCTTTGGGTCGAAATAGCAAGAGAAAGAATGATTTGGATTATGGCATCAATGTTAATTTCTGCCGGCAAACTTGGGGTAAATTAAGTGCCATGTTCAGCCAAGTGAAGATTGTAAATGTGAAAAGTATAAGGGAGAAATCACGCTACCCTGCAGGCATCAAACAAAGGATGGATCTACAGCAGCAACTTTATATGATAGAGAATAACGAGGTTTCTCAATAGAGCATCTAACAACGGATGAATTTTGCTAAAACCACCATTACAACTAACAACAAAATCATCATGAAAGGAGCATCATTATGGATGAATTATTAATATATCACTTAGATAATTTTGAAACAAAGGAGAAAAACATAATGTGTAAATGAATTACAGGAGAAAAAACATACTGAACATTTAATCACCGTGATGAATCCTAGGCCTAAAGGGCAAAAACTGCTTTATTATGATATTCAATAAAACTTTACATAGTCCAAATGCTTCTTTTATGCCAAAATCAAACCTCTACACTATGAAATTCATAAAATATATACATTTTCTCATCCCTGTACTAAGGGAATTGAGCTCAACCATCTTCTTTAAAATAGAATCAGTTACATTAAACTTGGACCAAATTTTCGAAAATAGGTGTTGAAGATGAACTCGTATCTCCTAAACCATAGCACCTGTTACAAAAATGAAAGAGGGTTTTGTAGATAAGATCATGTTGGAGAAACACCTCTCTCAAATTTGGAAATTCGTGTCTAGTTGCTCATAATTTGTGCCACAAAATCATCTCTAAAACAGAAAATCATTAAAAATTTAAATATGTGAAAATGAGCTGTAAAAATCTAGTCACATATCCATATTCATGAGACCTGTGAGTGAACTGAAAGAGGTTTGTGTTATATGGCTCGCGGTTAATAGAAACCTCCTTGGGTTTTGCAAAATTAATTTCCATTTGTTGTAAAATGGCACCACAGTCAAATGACTAAAACAGTAAATTAAATGAAAAATTTGCTTTGTTTTAATGCAAGCTCCAAATATCATTGCATATCTCCCACATAGTAGCACTGTGCATAAATTGAAGGAGGGTTTTGTTATTTGGTATGTTATGGACAAAAATGTCTTTCACTTTTGAAGAATTCCTTACCATTATTTCAGAAACCGATCTTGTAGTAAACTTGTCATTGTGTGCAGCAACTGACCTCAAAACATGCATAAGCAAGAACCACTCATTCATTTCGATCATATCTTCTGATCCAGAAACTGGTTACGGGAGCATGATATACCATTGGAAATATTTTTTGAGCTTCTTCTGATGGAAATACTTATGATATGATTTGCACTGAGGATCATGAGCAAAACACCTCTGAAAACCAGACATAGTAAGA
Source organism: Pinus taeda (assembly GCA_000404065.3). Classification (NCBI taxonomy): domain Eukaryota; kingdom Viridiplantae; phylum Streptophyta; class Pinopsida; order Pinales; family Pinaceae; genus Pinus; species Pinus taeda. The sequence continues at coordinate 357,182 of APFE030120774.1, forward strand.
GCCCATTTTGATCCTTGGTGACAGGCTGCGAAGACAGGAACTAACATTAGCCTTATTGGTGATGGCAGCTCCTTGGAGGTGTCAAGAACACCATAGACCAAGTGCCTCATCCATTGGGCAATACGGTTAAACAACTGCAAACTCAAAACAACTCATACCAATCCAAACATACACATACTGCAACCTGTACATAACAAATACCGAAAACTAAAATGTTGCCTTTGGAAGCTTATTAATTTACACAAACCTACCCTACTTTGCTGCAAAATGAATGGATCAAGTGATGTTGTAATGCCATATCAACCATTCAAGTAACTGTGACAAAGATGCTACTTGGAAATGCTTGAACCAGGACACAACTGGAAATTCTTCCAGCAATATATACCCATAGTACCTCTGGCTCTGTAAAAGGCAACTTGGTTTTTCTTTCAACTTAAAAATATATTCCATATATGCTACTATGGGATCATAGAAACTAGATTCAATCTGTTGCACCATCTCATTAACATATGCTTTTGGCTGGAGATTGTCACATCCTCGCTGTAAATCATAACATCCTTCAATCCAACCATCCAAGGAAGTGTTATCTTTTCTTATTTGGGAGGAGGGAGAGTTTCCAAGAATTGTTTAGGGTCTTGGAATTCATGTGATTTAATTTTAACATCCAATAATTCAATTTCGTTTTCTAATCTTTAAACCACTAAGCCAAGAAAACAATATTTATTCTCAGGTGTGAGTCGACTGGATTTCAAGCTAAGAAACAATGATGTTAGGAAACTTTGATCAATCTGAAATTTTTCTATCTCATCCCTTAAAATGAATAACATTTCACTAGATAATGGATTTGCCACATACCCCGTCATCGGTGATTACCATCAACATTCTGAAAATTGGATTATTTGGCAGTGAAGTCGAAGCTCAGGATCTTGAACATTGGAGTCATCAGGTAGATGATTTCAGCCTTCATATGTGTCTGACTACTGTCCACCATCAGCAATCAAATCTACAACTTTAATGATCTTTCTTAGAGAAGATCTATCACCTTTTCCCCAGTGGAGTCACCACTATGTTAGGGCTTGGATCTATCTCAGGCTGAAGGAAGGCAGGTCTAGGGTAACATCAAACCACGCTTAACCTGGTAGCTAGCCCTACTAGGTCAAGAGAGGGTTCTCTTCTTGTCAATCTCAATTAGGATATTGGCAATTAGGGCTTGAGATGATTGGATTTAATGTAGATTTTAGGCTAGGCATAGTAGCTCTAGGGTTTTTGATTGATTTTTTTTTTGGGTCAAAATAGCAAGAGAAAGGATGATTTGGATTATGGCATCAATGTCAGTTTCTGCTGGAAAACTTGGGGCAAATTAAGTGCCATGTTCAGCCAAGTGAAGATTGTAAATTTAAGAAGTATAAGGGAGAAAGCCTGCTGCCCTATAGGCATCAAACAAAGGATGGATCTGCAGTAGCAACTTTAGATGAAAGAGAATAATGAGGTTTCTCAATAGAGCATCTAACAACGGATGAATTCTGCTAAAACTACCATTACAACTAACATCAAAATCATCTTGAAAGGAGCATCATTATGGATGAATTCCTAACATATCACTTAGATAATGCTGAAACAAAGGAGAAAACATAATGTGTAAATGAATTACAGGAGAAAAAACATACTGAACATTTAAGCACCTTGATGAATCCCAGGCCTAAAGGGCAAAAAGCTGCTTTATTATGATATTCAATAAGACTTTACATAGTCCAAATGCTTCTTTGCTACCAAAATCCAACCTCTACACTATGAAATTCATAAAATATATACATTTTCTCATCCCCGTACTAAGGGAATTGAGCTCAACCATCTTCTTTAAAATAGAATCAGTTACATTAAACTTGGACTGAATTTCTGAAAGTAGGTGTTGAAGATGAACTCGTATCTCCTAAACCATAACACCTGTTACAAAACTAAAAGAGGTTTTTGTAGATAAGGTCATGTTGGAGAAAATATTCTCTCAAATTTTTAAAATTTCTTTCTAGTTGCTTGTAATTTGTGCCACAAAATCATCTCTAAAATAGAAAATCATTAAAAATTTAAATCTGTGAAAATGAGCTGTAAAGATCTAGTGACATATCCCAATTCATGACACCTGTGAATAAACTGAAAGAGATATTTTTTATATAGCTCTTGTTTAACAAAAAACTCCTTGGGTTTTGCAAAATTACTTTCCATATGTTGTAAAATGGCACCGCACTCAAATGACTAAAACAGTAAAATAAATGAAAAATTTGTTTTGTTTTAATGCAGACTCAAAATATCACTTCATATCTCCCACATAGTAGCACCTGTGCATAAACTGAAGGAGGTTTTTGTTATTTGGTATGTGATGGAAAAAAACTCTTTCACTTTTGAAAAATTCCTTACCATTATTTCAGAAACTAAGCTTGTAGTAAACTTGTCATTGTGTGCAGCGACTGACCTCAAAACATGCATAACCAAGAATCACTCATTAATTTCGATCATATCTTCTGATCCAAAAACCAGTTACAGGAGTGTGATATACCATTCGAAATATTTTTTTGAGCTTCTTCTGATGGAAATACTTAGAATATGATTTTGACTGAAGATCATGTGCAAAACATATATGAAAACCAGACATAGTAAGAGCCCATTTTGATCCCTAGTGACAGGCTGTGAAGACTAGAACTAACAGTATCTCATTTGCATACTTTCCTTGAGAGACAAACAATTCCCCATCACCTTGCCATACTTCTAACCCGAGGAAGTAGTGCATGAGACCCATGCCCTTCATTTCAAACTCCCTTGCAAGGTCCTCCTTGCAAGATCTAATCAGGTGCTCATCACTGATTAAAATCAAATCATCAACATATAATACAATATTGAGCAAATTACCTTCTACCAAGATATGATAGAGGTTTTCATCTGCCTCACTTTTGGTGAAGCACAAACTGATGAGATAACTATCGATCCTGGTGTACCAAGCACGAGGTGCTTGCTTGAGTCTACACACATGAGATTCCCAATAAAAAGTTTCAAAGCCTTCTGGTTGCTCAATGCACACCTCCTCCTCAATAAATCCATTGAGGAATATTGTTTTTACATCCATCTGGTGGATCTTCCACACCATCTGTGCATCCAAAGCAAGAATTGATCTAATGGATGAGTACCTCGCTACAGGAGCAAAGGTCTCCTCATAGTCAATCCCTTCAACTTGAAAGTATCCCTTGGCCACAAATTTTGCCTTGTACTTCTCTATGCTTCCATATGCTACCTGCTTCACCTTGAATATCTATCTCGAACCCATAACTGATTTCTCTATTAGTCTTGGGACCACTTCCCAAACACTGTTCTTTACAATGGATTCGTATTCCTCCACCATTGCATCAACGCATGCAAGTTACTTTTCTACTTCCTCAAAAGAGGATGGTCGAGTCTCTACATGCTCAATCACTAGAGACATGTATCCAGTGTACCAATCTGGTGACCTTCAATTGTCTACGTTGATTTGAAGGAGCACCTACATTCTCCCTTGCATCCTGCATAAGTATCTCATCTTCCTTGGTCCTTTTTCTGCCTCCTCTGGATTGTTCTTCTTGAGTGGATGTCTCCACTCTTTGCTCCTAAATTTTTTGTTGCTCCACAAATTATTGAGGTTACTCCTTTAGACTAAAAGTTCCTCTTTTGGTGGGATCTGAAGCTCCCTCTCAAGAGAACACCTTATGGTTTTCTCCTCATCAAATTTTACATGCCTTCGCACAACTGTCATTATGAGGGATGACAAGTACACATGGTAGTTGTGTGGAGTTTCTATTTAACCCAAAAATACCCCCAATTCTGATGTCGCCTCTAGCTTCTTCCTTGATTATTTAGAGACATGGAAGTAAACAGAGGCTCCAAAAATCCTAAAGTGCGACACATCTGAATTTCTCCTAGAGAAAGCCTCTTCTATTGTAATCATGCCTAGAATCCGATGAGGACTTTGGTTCTGCAAATAGGTTTCCATGTTGCATGCCTTGACCTACAAGCGTAGAGGTAGGCCTTGGTCATGCAACATCACCCTCGCTGCTCCCATAATGCTACAGTTCTTTCTCTTAGCTACCCCATTTTGCTATGGGTTGTGGGGTGCTGTCAAATCTCGTTGAATACCTTACTTTACATAGAAAATTTTAAATTCATTCAACATGTACTCACCTCCATTATCGCTCCTAAGAGCATTTACCTTCTTGTCAGTTTCTTTCTCAACCAGTGCACTAAATTCTACGAACTTGGAGAATGTCTCATCTTTATTCCGCATGAAGAAGATCCAACACTTCCATGAGAAGTCATCAATAAAAACAAAAAAAATATTTGTGCCTGGCAATGGAGGCTATTGAGAAAGGTACATAGATATTAGAGTGGACCCTTTCAAGGAATGCATGAACTTTGTTGTCCCAATCATGGAATGTGGATTTTGTGTACGTCCCCAAAGTACATCCCTTGCATACATCCTGATGCTCAAGTGCTCCTTTAGGGAGGCCTGTGGTTATCTGCTCCATGATATTCAAGGTGCCATGATGCAAATGGCCAAGTCTTCTATGCCAAAGTTCATTGACATCGTGGCTCTGCACCTTCTCTACCTTTATGCTTAATGCAACATAGTCTTCCACATCTAGCTTATACATGTTCTTTTGCACAAACCCCAATCTTCTTCACCTGTATTGTGGCTATTTGTCCCAGGAACACCTTTCCTTTGTTGAAGATCACATCATAACCACTATCTTCCAGCAACAAAGATGATATTTTTCTTTAGGCCCGAAACAAACATGACATCCTTCAGCTTGAGGGGGGAACTGAATCCCTGTGAAAGGTGATTATACCAATCCTAGTCATGTTATACCTTCTGGCATCCCCCATATTGATATGCATCTGCAAATATTTTTCTTCCAAGTCACTGAAAAAATCTCTACACCCTGTCATGTGGAACAATGCACCTGATTCCAAGTACCACATGCTCCCCAACTCTATGTTGGTGCAATGAGGGAAAAGTCAAGCTTGAATTGTGAATCCAAGGATTCATCTATTTCTCCTGCCAAGGTCTTCTTGCTTGCCTTCTTGTTTGGACATTTGGTGGAAGAGTGTCTGAATTCATGAAAATGGAAGCACTTAATTTTAGCAAAATATTTTTTCTTTCTCCCTTAACTAGATTCTAGTTTGGATGGAGATTTCTTCCCTTTTCCCTTCTTTGCCTTTCCAACCAAATTTTCTTCATCATTTCCCTTGGATGAAGTCCCATATCTAGTATTTTGCTTTGTCTCCTCCTATACCAAATCAAACCATAAACATTCCCAATTTAGCACTTTCTTCCTCCCATTTAGTGAATCTTGATAGTTATGCCAACTCTTGGGAAGGCCCAGAAGGGCTAGGCTTACCAAGTCTTATTCAGGGACAATAACACTAACCCCACAAATTTCATCATGACATTGTGTAAACTTGCTTAGATACTACAGAATTATGTCATTCTTCTGCATCTTTATACTTTGAAGTTTATTCTTGAGTGCCAACTTCCTGTGGTCACTATCATTCTCAAATAATTATGTCAATTCTTTCCACATTGTGAATGAATTTTCTTTTCTGTGGATATTTGAGACAATGTGATCTCGTACTCCCTCCAAGATTATTCTTCTCACCTTGGCTACATCTTTCTTCACTAAGCAAGGTTTTGGGCATCATATGCTTATGGTTTTATGACATCTGACTTGATGTATTATATCAATCAATTGACATCCAATACCACCTCCATGCGATCCTTCCATGCAACAAAATTAGAGGTGACTTCCAAGGCATACTCTTGCCTTAGTCCATTGAAGGTCATCTTCTCAGCTTTGAAGAAATCTTGCTGCACTGAGCTCCAAAATTGAACCTCCTAAGAATAACTTCAAATTCATGTTCTAATGTGAATCTTGCTTTGATACCATGTAGAAATTATGATGTAGTTTTGAAACTTCTCATGAAGTTTTAATCAAAATCACAAGACACAAACCTACTCTACTGCTCTGTGGACATTAATTCACAATATAGAACAAAAATTTTAGACATGCAATAAGAAATAACACACATGCAACAAGTATTTTTCTCAGGGAAAGCAACTGCTAAAATTCCCAATGCATGCTTGCATTAAATCAGAAGAATAAATATGTATTAGAATTTATTTGCTCAACTAAGCACACCTTGCAAGTCCATAACCTATCTCATTGCTCACTGAAGGGCTCTGACCCAGACTTAGTCAACTTTTGCCTCTACTTGAGCTCCTATTTCCTTGCATTGTTCCTTGAGAAATTAGGCCCCTATTATTTAGGAAATTCCTCAAATTGATTGAACAATTCCTTTAGGATGATCCTTTGACTACATGCAACACTTGTACACCCAATACTAGTCTACAACTGATGTTACACTACCTTGGAATCTCCACCTCAACTGAGTTACTCAAATTATTTGCATGCAATAGCTATTTTGGGTTGATTGATCTGTTAACTAGATGATCATTGAGGTTGACTAAAGTCCCATTGCTTAACTGACCTTCAACTAGTTCCTCCAAAAATTGCAACTAGTTTAACTAAAAATAACTTGAGATAACTGACCTTGATTACTACAAATTAGCAATCAAACATGCTTAATTGAACTTTAACTCCTCCAACTCGAATTTACTGAGTAAACTAGGTGAAACAAGCCACATCACACAAGTTAACTGCATTCAAGTTGTCTACTGATGTGGAAATTCGAAATTTTCTCAATTTAATTAAGGCAAAATCAAATTGGGATTTTCTTGCTTCATTTTTCAACATAAGAATCATGTCAATCAAAGTCTGTATGTGAAAGTTGTTCCACTCAGAAGTTAACCTTCTTTTTTTCACTAGCACAATTCGAGAGGATGCCATGTCAACCCCATTATTCATAAAAAGCGGGCTAGCCACATGATTATGATTTAGAAGACTCTAGAAAAGTCTATATTGTAACTCTGGTTAAGAGCTGAGGTGGTCAAACCTAACCACTAGTAGGCTATTAGGTTGTGTTATTACTTGGCCACTAGGACGAAAAGGGGTTCCATTCTTTCAAGTGAATTTGTTCCATAACTAAGAAAAAACAACCAAGAGGGATAAGAGATAGAGCATGCAAAGAGCATTTGTTAAATATAGTAGCCCATGGGGCACCAGCCATACTTCTTTGTACTAGCATCCTTATTTCTATTTAGAGAAGGAGAGCAGAGCGACCTCACCTTCCAGCTGGATTTTTCCCTTGAAAAGGTTACGCAAGTCTTATCTTGTGTCAAATGTGTGTGCGATATTTTATTTAGTCGTTCTCTATTTTCTGCTTAATTTTAATTCACATGCATACACTATTAATGGTAATTTGTAAATCCATAAATCTAAAAGGAAATCAAATTGTATTAATATAGAATTTTACATTTTAAATAATATTTTATTAGATTTGTTGTGACGAACTGTCCAGTGGAATATCCACATCAATTTATAAATCAAGAAGTATATCCCTTAATGCCTCAACTTGTACTAATAAGGTGGCTTTTCAAGTCTCCAAACATTGAATTTCATCCTACATGTACTTGATTATCACTTCATGATGAACCATAATTTTGTGAATGTTAAAAATTCGTGATTGGCCATTATAGAATTGGAAGTAGAGAGCCTCACACTAGTATAAAAGGGCTAGAGATGGCTGCAAGGTGGTGGAGAGAACAAATAAAAAGAAATTTTGGGGCTAGGAAAACTACATGCATATGAATAATCCACAAGGGCTTCATTAAATATGCATGTATGCATAACTTGTGCCAACATAGGACAACCCTTTTAAAGTGTAGTTGTACCCTCATTCTTGTTGGGCCGTGAATACGACCACCTTTTTAACACTTATTTCATCCATTTTTTACTTTTCTTTATCATGTTATTAATCACAGTTTATCATATAATTCTATTTTATAATGATTTATGCTCTTATGAATGAATATTATTTATTCTCCTTTATTTCTAATAAATTGATGATTATGAATGATTTTATCAATGATAGTTTCAATAAATTAGTTGTAACATTATTCACCATTTTTAACCTCCAAGATAATTTCTAGATTGAAGATTTGACCATTAAATGTGCCAACTCAGAAATTCGCTGGAATAAGAAGTGACAGTTTTGCAGTTGAGATTCTGAGCAAATGAAGAAGAATTTGGAAAATCTGGAACATGGGTTTTGTCCAGAACGGACCCAATTAACTTTAACAAAGAATTTTTGCCCAAATTCGGCTTGTACTGAGAGAAACGCAGGGTTCTTTGAGCACAATTTTCTTAGATGTGTTGTTGTGGCCATCCTCCAAATCTCAGCTGCAAAGCCAAATTCGTCTTGCTCTTGTTGAAAGCTGGATGGAAATATATCTTCTTATTTATCAATTGGTTGGAAACAATCCAATTTTGTAATAGAAATCATGTTGTAGTTATCTCTATTGTAACTTCTCTCTGATCTCTCTCTATTTAAATGAAAACATAGATCAGAGATGGGCATGGCTAAGAGAATGGAGAATTGAGGATTTAGAATTAGAGATTTAGAATTAAGAATTCATGATAGGATAGGAAGAAGAAATGATTGTTTCATGCTGTAAGTCTCAAAGCTTCAGCGGTTGTAATGATTTCACCATTTAATGATTAATACCTGATTTGGTAGTTGCTGTCCATTCTTCTCATCTGAAGTAGCCTAGTAGCATCCGCTGGTTTATGCGTGGTTTTCTTAATCGACGTTATTTGGTAATCTGATGTGTTTTGTAGTTTACATCACATGCTCTATTATGTTTAATTTATTAAGGTTTCGAAAGACAGAACTATTGTATTGACTCTGCAACGTGTTACTGTTCTTTTAAGTGTTGATATAATACTGTCGGTCTTTACAAAATACTACTGCTACTTAATTACAGAGCCTCTGTGCTGTGCACTTATTCATTGACATTACAGAATTCATCTTAGGAATTATGTTTTTTGCGATTGTTGGATCTATAAACAATGCTGTTCTATTTTGAAATGCAGTCGTACTCTTTGTAACTGAGATTGATAACTGGATCAGCTTACTATTAAGGTGTGTCGTGTGTACATATGGTTTTCAAGCGCTGTTGTATAATTCATCATTAATCAGTGTTGTTCCATTTTGGTGTGTTGTTCAATCCGTCCTTAAGAGTGAAGGATTTCCATTTGATTTCTGTAGGATATGATTGACTGCATTTGATTTTGTAGACTAAGGCGTTGATGTTTCTTAAATTTAATTGCCATTATAGTTCCCGATTTGCTGTTCCATTTCTTAGTTGCTGTTCCATTTCATATTTGCTATTCCATTTTCTGTTATTTGCGTTATTGATTTCTTTAGTGTGCAGAACGATCTGAAACTGTAGTGGGCATTGGCATTTGCTGTCTAGTCCCCAGATTGATGATCTGTTCCTTGATTACTTTGGTTACATCAGTTTCCAAAGGGATGAGTTATTGTTACTGGACCCTTGACTGATACATTTCTTATTTTTCTGAATGAATGATTTAGGCTTCAAGGTATTTTGCTGTAAGTAGATTTTCTTTCAAGCATTCATTTACTTTTGTATTTTGAGCACTGTACTACATCTTTCATAACATTACTCTTGAGTAAATAGCTGCCTCAGAATGAGTACACTCTTGAAATAAAAAGTCGTCCCTGGGTTGACAATTAATGTGAAGGTAATTAGGAGTTAAAAAGACCCTTTTTATCGCTCGACATTTTGGCGCCGTTGCCGGGGAGAGTGTAGCCATTTTTAAAGAGTAGTGTGCATCTGATGAGTGTCTGTTACAAAATAATTTGGTATTAAAAACGGAAGGTAAGAACCTGCGTACAAGAGCATGTAAAAATTGTTAAAGAACTTAGGGTAAATGTTTGAATTTTTGTGTGAATGACTAAAAAAAAAAAAATAGAAATTTTGAAAAACAAATCTTATGATTTCACTCAAGTGGTGATGTAAGCACCACCCATTTCACTAACTAATTGACAGGAACATTTGAACGAGGAGCCTCGAAGAAACACATGAAGGACATCTTATATTATGGTAAGAAATGGCTCATATTTATACTTTTGAATTCCCTATCAAAGATCTAGGAGGAGTGACACAAATGCACATAATTCCCCCATCTTTACCAAATTTTCATGGTTTGACAAATGAAGATCCAGATACATTCTTATTTTAGTTTGAAATACTTTGTAGAGGATATGATTATTACACTAATGATCAAAGATTGAAAGTGTTTCCTCTTACTCTAAAAAGAGCAACTCTCCGATGATTCATGAGCCTAGGTGGGAACTGCATCCAAACCTGGGAGGACATGAAGAATATATTCTTGAAGAAGTACCAAGACTATTGCAAATCCAATGAAGATATTTTCAATATGATACATGGGGAAGATGAAAGCCTGGAGGACTATGTAGATCGATTTCATTACAACCTTCAAAAGCATAAGCATTTGGAGAAAGAGATCTTAAAAACACTCCTACTTAAAGGAATCAAAGATGAATTTTTAGAACTCTTAAATTTGATAGGAAAAGGTGATGTTTTTCAGTTATCATATGATGATGTTTGTGAATTGTGCATAAGGTATTCAAGAGGAATCTCCAAGGCTGGTAAGAATCCTAGAGATGTTTGTTCTTTATTTTCCAAATATGCTACAAGAATAGGAGACATAAGAGCTGAAATCAATGATTTATTTGAAAATTTTAAATTTGGTTTTATTAGCTCTCTAAATTCAAAATTGGATGTTTTGCAGGTTCATAAAAATAAAAAATTTGATGAAGTTTTTTGCCCTCATGATCAAAAGGAGCATACCATAGATGGTTGTTCTTCCTTATCTAATTTGGAAGTGGCATATCAAAGAGATGGGGAAGCTGCAACAAGGTCAATAGGTATGGTTCAAAACACTTCCTCTTCATTCTCTTACTTGCATAATCCATTATGGAATACTCATGTTTTAGGGAAGCCATGTCCATCTTAATATAACCCCCACAAATCTCAAGTTTGGCATGGTTCATCTCATGATTGCATAACTACTCTCCCTCATCTTCTAGCACAAGCACATTCTCCATATTCTCAACCAGCTCTTCCACAACATCCTGCTTGCATATCAAATTTATCCACTCAACCCAACCAACCACATCATCACAATGCTCCATTCCTTACACGTTTTCCTGCTCAACTAATTCCACAACCTCACTATAATAAACTAGTACAACATGCTTACAGTGTTGAACTGCCAAATTTACCCACCCTTTCCACCCATTCTATCTCACATGCGCCATTAGAGAAAACTTACAATGAGATTCAGAATGTTTCAAATTCAAAAATTGTAGAAGCTATGGAAGAAAATGAGGTTTCTTATAGTATGTATCAACAAGCTATTTTAAAAGCTCAAGAACTTCATGATCTAATGGATATGAGAAACCAAGAAAGTAACGGATACATTGAAGATTGGTTTCACTCCATCATTTGTTTGCAACATCACTCTATGCTTCAACAATTTTTGATACCATTTTTTCAAGGGAAGTTGGCTTCTCATACCTAATATCCATTAACATGCATTTTTCAAATTTGGGTATGTGCATACATGAAGCCTTATTTCGAAAATGGCTCCATTGGAACTACTCTTATACATAAACATATTCGATTTTCAAGCAAGAGTAGGATAGTGGAGAAAATAAAATAAATAAATAAATAAAACAAACACATTTTTTTATTTTTGTAAAACTAGTTGTTTTTTTTGTTGCAACACGCTATCGAAATCAACATCAGTGATAAATGTTTCAATTCATTTGTGTATGTAGATGATTTATAATAGAAATAATTGTTTTACAAACACTCATATTCATTTTTATCACCAATATGAAAAAATGCTTGAATATCATTTTTTTGGCTTGCGGACTTGATGAGATTTCTGGAAAAACAGTCGGGACAGTCATGTTTTGAGGGACCAAAAGTGAATATTTTTAAAAATTGTTTCTATCATAAGTATCTCTTGATGTCTACTTTTGAACCCAATTTGAATCACTCAATTTGGATTTGAAACGAAAAAGTTAGAAACAAAACATTGACAGGGTGTCTAGTGGGCAACTCAGGAACAGAGTTGGGACAGTAAGTTTTTGGAGGCCTAAATATTTGAATTTTTAAAATTTTTTACTATTATAGATTCTAATATGAATCTAGTTTACAATGCAATTGGAATCACTCATTTTCAATATCGTATGGGGAAGTTATGATCAAAATACTGACTATCTATCGTAATCAACACCCTTAAAAATATGTCTTTCCGGCTGTTCCTTACAGTATTTGACCTATCAATTCTAATTTTCTTAAAAAAAAATTTCTATTGGGTATAAAGAAATGAATCTAATTTCATTTCCAATTTGAATCATTCGAATACAACATCAAACAAAAACTCTATGCTTAAAACATTAACTGTTGGTCTAAGCTGAGTAATTGAAAATGACTCTGTTATGCAGGTTATTCTAACTAAAATTGACATATCATATCATTGAATTTATAAAACCTGTTGCTATTGGAGATAAAACTTTGAATTATCTCTCATTTTGCTTTTTAATCACTCGATTTGGACGAAAAACAAAGAATTTGTGATTAAAACATTGTTGGTTAGTATGGTCGACCACTGCTCTCCCGCAGGTGACAAATAAATTTTACTTTGTTATTCTCTCAATGGATTTGTTATACAAAGTAACTACTTGTTATTTTTTTGCATAATTATTGGAGTAAGAGAGCCTGATCACCTCTCTTTCTCCATGATTTAATGTTTTATTGCAAGTAGACACTCGTTTTTTTGTAGGTCCTGGGAAAATAAAGAAGGTCAATTTATGGACGAGTGATTTTTGAAAGAAATTTTAATGAAACAAAGGGACTTTCATCCAACTCATTACCCAACGGATTCATAATAGAACAAATAAAGAATTGATTTCAATTTGAATATTCATGTCTTATCATTGCTGCCAAAACATTTTTCAAAGAGATCATTTTTTTTACATAATATCATAGCTGTTGTAACTTAATTTATTTATTGTCTTTTGTTGTTTCTTCACTGATTTCTCTGAATTTTGTGTTTTAGGTATTTCTTCATTCAAACTGTAATCCATCCTCAACATCAATACAATGAACAGCTAATTCATTCTTTACGTGCTTGCATTTCATGCTTGTCATTTTGCTGTTTCTTTTTTGAAGGAACAACATTTGTGTGCACTTTTGTTGTTTTTTCTGTTCCTTTTCCAAAGGAACGACACTTTTCATTTTTACTGTTCCTTTTCCAAAGGAACAACACTTGTATTTTTGCTGTTCCTTTTCCAAAGGAACGACACTTTTCATTTTTGTTGTTCATTTTCCAAAGGAACTACAGTTTTCATTTTTGCTGTTCCTTTTCCAAAGGAAGGACACTTGTATTTTTGTTGTTCCTTTTCCAAAGGAACAACACTTTTAATTTTTGTTGTTCCTTTTCCAAAGGAGCGGCACTTGCGTTTTTGTTGTTCCTTTTCCAAAGGAATGACACTTTTCATTTTTGCTGTTCCTTTTCCAAAGGAATGACACTTGTGTTTTTGCTGTTCATTTTCCAAAGAAACGACACTTTTCATTTTTGTTGTTCATTTCCCAAAAGAACGACACTTGTATTTTTGCTATTCCTTTTCCAAAGGAACGACACTTTTCATTTTTGTTGTTTCTTTTCCAAAGGAACGACACTTGCATTTTTTCTGTTCCTTTCCCAACGGAACGACACTTTTGATTTTTGTTGTTCCTTTTCCAAAGGAACGACACTTGCGTTTTTGCTGTTTCTTTTCCAAATGAACGTCACTTTTGATTTTTGTTGTTCATTTTTCAAAGGAACGACACTTGCGTTTTTGCTGTTCCTTTTCTAAAGGAACAACACTTTTAGTTTTTGTTGTTCCTTTTTCCAAAGGAATGACATTTGCATTTTCACACTTTTTTGTGTGTATTTTTGCTTTTTGGTGTGCATTTTGTTTGTTGTTCCCTACAAGGAACAACACTTTTTTTGAGTGTTTTTGCTGTTCCTTCAAAGAAGCAACACTTTGGGAGTATTTTCGAGAGAAACCCTTTCTTCCTTTTGTGAGATTATTCCTAGTTCATCTCCACCAAATTTTACTGATTTTCTTTCATGGCATGAAGTACACTACTTTTATGAGGACAAGAATTATGGATTCTTTTGAAGCGAGTTATTATCATTCACGTTATGATCTTTAACAGGACAGCTCATTGATGATAGATTCTTTTCAAAAAGGACACAATTATTTATATACTACTTTACTGCATTGTTTTCTATTGAACATGCTATTGATTGATCATCTTAATACCATGCTGGTTCCACCTTTCCTGGTTATAATCTTCTCCATCTGTAATAAATGAGATTATGGGTATATTTTTTTCTATTGACATGTTCAACTTCTTCCACCATCCCTACTCTTAAGGAGTACTGAGCCTCCCTCTTTTTATCATAAAAATGTGTAATAACAACAAAATTTTGTTCACAGATGGAGAATAGGGGGTCTCATTACGAGCCAGCCTACCACGTTCATAAGGCTGTAACAAAGTGACATTCCCATTATGGCCACCACACCAGGGTTATGATCCATTGGATAGCCAAATTATCCTTGGAACAGGAGGTCTCATCACGAGCCGGCCTGATCACTTTTGCTACATCCCAGTGAATTGTAGTGTGGTTATCTGGTTACCACGCCAGCACACTTATCTCTTTTGTAGAACAACACTGGAACTCTCCATTTATAAATTGAGGATCCTGGCTCATATGGGTTAAAAAGCAACCCTGTTGAGGCTATGGATGCCTGATGGTAGCAGAGACTCTGCTTATGGTATTGAAGTTATATCTTATCGTCAATTATTACTATAATACCCTTTTCTTATTCTTTCTTTTTATCAGAGAAGTTATTTCCTTAATTGTTTTTTTTCCTTTTTTTGAACCTTTACACATGAGAAATTATTTTTTGATCAATCACATCATTTTTCAGCTAGAATACCGTCAGTAAAGCATCTTTTTGGCATATTGCTGTCCTTTTTCTTTTTTCATAACTTATCACCAATCAAAGCGCCCTATATTTTGTTCATAACTATCTTTATACACTCTGCTCTTATTATAACCATAACTCTCACTGTTCTATCATTGATATGTGTACTCTGCTTCATTTACTATTGTATTGTTCATTCTCTTGCCTTGCCATCAGCATAACACCTTTCATAGGCTTTATGGTCATGGAATCCATTTTTCAATTGGAGGGGGGGAATGCATTATGGGATTGCATGCGATATGATTACTGCACTTTGCCATAACTTGTTGATTTGATAAAATATCAGTTTCGCATGTATACAAAAGTTTTTCTGATTGAAATTTTTGCATGCATCTTATCTATTGTTATTCAAACCTAACATTATGGATTCAAGAACATTGTATGCACAAGTGTGATTTGTTTACAGGAGAACAATAAGTATGCAGGGGAAATTCTATTCATAGCATGACCACACTATTGCAACTAACAGAAGAGGCTTGAGCAACTCGCGAATGTGAACAATTCTTCAAACATGATGTGCTTACCTGGATTCCACCTTTTGCATCACTTTCTGCACCAACTCTGCCTACATCAGCTTCAACACTATATGTCATCCACATTTTTTTTTTTGGAGGTAAAACTTGAGGTAAAATAGCATAATTTTCTGATTTATTATGAATTTGGGAGAATTTCATGCAAATCCATTTTGAGCATCATTTATCATCTTTCATTCTACATCTTTACCACTTGTCATTTTTCAGCGACATATCATCTTTCAGTTTGAGGGAGTGTTCCTTTCATTCATTTCCTTCTTATGACCCTATCTTTATCATCCATTGATATTCTTATTCATTCTAAACACCTCCCTTATTCCATTTTGTTTTACACCAAGCATACCATTCAACATATGGTACCACCCACCTCAATTTTTTTTCTAGCATTGCATGAGGGCATGCTAATTCTTCAGAGAGGGAGGAATTGCTACACATGATGGATGTTTTATATTTTCTTTCTCATTTAAGGCATACAATTTTAGTGTAGAAATTGATTTCCATAATAGTTTTAAAACTATGAACTCAATTCTTGTGATTTCCGGAAAACACAAAGGTATCATTAAAATACACAAACCCAGATAATTTCAAGTTAAATTGGTTCATAAAATTTCGGAAATCATGCACTCTCACCTATAGCCATTATGTTTATATCTCATGATCCGTGCATCAAAACGATATGATTTTTGGATCATAGAAGCATTAATATAGTTGAAATCTACTTGCGCAATTTCAACAAAATCTGGTTTGTAGTTTTTGGGAAAATGGTTAATGAAGGTTGCTATCACT
Source organism: Pinus taeda (assembly GCA_000404065.3). Lineage (NCBI taxonomy): Eukaryota > Viridiplantae > Streptophyta > Pinopsida > Pinales > Pinaceae > Pinus > Pinus taeda. Next base: position 373,636 of record APFE030120774.1, read on the forward strand.
TATATCATATTTTGCTGCAACTTCATTGTTATGCATTCATCAAGATTGCTAAAATTGAATATTCATTGAGGAAGAATTCATTTGTTCTATGAGCTGAGATGAACAATTTTTTTTTGCTTGGTTAACACATGGGTTTTGTCTTTGGGTTGCATGAGGACATGCAACATATTCAGTTTTTGTTGCATGAGGACATGCAATATAGTCGCTGTGGGGGTGTGTTAGGCCATGAATACGACCACCTTTTTAATACTTATTTCATCCATTTTTACTTTTGTTTATCATGTTATTAATCACGGTTTATCATATAATTCTATTTTATAATGATTTATGCTCTTATGAATGAATATTATTTATTCTCCTTTATTTCTAATAGATTGATGATTATGAATGATTTTATCAATGATAGTTTAAATAAATTAGTTGTAACATTATTCACCATTTTTAACCTCCAAGATAATTTCTAGATTGAAGATTTGACCATTAAATGTGCCAACTCAGAAATTCGCTGGAATAAGAAGTGACAATTTTGTGGTTGAGATTCTGAGAAAATGAAGAAGAATTTGGAAAATCTGGAACATGGGTTTTGTCCAGAACGGACTCAATTAATTTAATTAGAGAACGGTTTGCCCAAATTCGCCTTGTACTGAGAGAAATGTAGGGTTCTTTGAGCACGATTTTCTCAGATTTGTTGTTGCGACCATCCTCCAAATCTCAGCTACAAAGCCAAATTCGTCATGCTCTTGTTGAAATCTAGATGGAAATATATCTTCTTGTTTATCAATTGGTTGGAAACAATCTAATTTTGTAATAGAAATCATGTTGTAGTTATCTCTATTGTAACTTCTCTCTGATCTCTCTTTATTTAAATGAAAACATAGATCAGAGATGGGGATGGCTAAGAGAATGGAGAATTGAGGATTTAGAATTAGAGATTTAGAATTAAGAATTCATGATAGGATAGGAAGAAGAAAGGATTGTTTCATGCTGTAAGTCTCAAAGCTTCAGCTGTTGTAATGATTTCACCATTTAATGATTAATACCTGATTTGGGAGTTGTTGTCCATTCTTCTAATCTGAAGTAGCCCAGCAGCATCCACTGGCGGCTAAGGGCCCAACCTCTGGTGGAGTATGCTGCTGCTGCTGTATATTATATTTCTAGTTTATGCGTGGTTTGATTAATTGACGTTATTTGGGAATCTGATGTGTTTTGTAGTTTACATCACATGCTCTGTTATGTTTAATTTTTTAAGGTTTCTAAAGACAAAACAATTGTATTGACTCTGCAACGTATCACTCTTATTTTAAGTGTTGATATAATACTATCGGTCTTTACAGAATACTACTGCTGCTTAATTACAGAGCCTCCATGCTGTGCACTTATTCATTGACATTACGGAATTCATCTTAGGAATTATGTTTTTTGTGATTGTTGGATCTACAAACAATGCTGTTCTATTTTGAAATGCAGTCGTACTCTTTCTAACTAAGATTGATAACTAGATCAGATTACTATTAGGGTGTGCCGTGTGTATATATGGTTTTCAAGCGCTGTTCTATAATTCATCATTAATCAGTGTTGTTCCATTTTGGTGTGTTGTTCAATCCATCCTTAAGAGTGAAGGATTGCGATTTGATTTCCGTAGGATATGATTGACTGCATTTGATTTTGTAGACTAAGGCGTTGATGTTTCTTAAACTTAATTACCATTACAGTTCCCAATTTGCTGTTCCATTTCTTAGTTGTTGTTCCATTTCATATTTACTGTTCCATTTCTTAGTTGCTGTTCCATTTCATATTTGTTGTTCCATTTTCTGTTATTTGTGTTATTGATTGCTTTGGCGTGCAGAACAATCTGAAACTGTAGTGGGCATTGGCATTTGCTGTCTAGTCCCCAGATTGATGATTTGTTCCTTGATTACTTTTGGTTATATCAGTTTCCAAAGGGATGAGTTATTGTTACTGGACCCTTGACTGATACATTGCTTATTTTTCTGAATGAATGGTTTAGGCTTTAAGGTATTTTGCTGTAAGTAGATTTTCTTTCAAGCATTCATTTACTTTTGTATTTTGAGCACTGTACTACATCTTTCATAACATTACTCTTAAGTAAATAGCTGCCTCAGACTGAGTACACTCTTGAACTAAAAGGTCATCCCTGGGTTGACAATTAATGTGAAGGTAATTAGGAGTTAAAAAGACCCTTTTTATCGCTCGACAATTCTAGCATGATGGCTTTGCTATATTTTTCATGTCATCCCCATGGGAGATATCCCATCATGACTCTATGTGGTACATGAGAATTACACATAGAAGGAGTTAGAGTGTGCCATATCGAACCAAACATGAGGTGGGCATGTCAATTATCTGAAAACTGAAGTTTGGTAAACCACCACATGTTCTGCAATTGATTTCACATTGATCACGTGATTAACCATTATGGGTTGGGTTGTTGGTAGTACTTGTCCAATCTCCCTCATTTTATCTTTCATGGTTAGATTGACATATATCTACTGGTAACTATGCTGACTTTTACCTAGATTACAACATTGGTTCTGTTGCTGGTAGTATTGGACTCAAGTCTCAAGAATATGCAAGCATAAATACTAAGTTTGGAAGAGATACAACAACGGTGGGAGACAAAAGTTAATAATTATTTGAAGAAGTATGTGTGAAGAAACGAAATGTCAATAACCAAAAAAAGGGTTAATTTTTTCACAAAAGTGCATGAAAGTTTCATTAAAAGAGCTCTGACAGAGATTAAAATATTCCTCGACCAGATTGCTCATGAGAAAACTAGAAACTGAAGCTCAAATATTATTGAAATTGTCAAACAACGGTCGAAAATACTTACATGAGTAGATCAAAATGATTCTTGACAAATTTAGTTTAGAAATTGCAATAAATTTTCTACTGCTAATGAAATTGAGCCGAAATCAAGAGACATAAATTTCTTCTACTATTCTGTGGAAAGGAAAACACATGATAGAAACACATGCAATAACATGCAACCATCAAAACACAAGGAAATTATCTCTTAAAAAATCTGATAATTACCTATTTCCTTGCACAAATCCTAAAGGAATTGACTACCTCTCAATGCAAAAACATTGTACACTCAACTAGTATACAATTAATCATTACAATGTGCCTTTTCTTCCACTCCAACTAGGAAATTCGAATTCCATGCATGACTACGACTATTTTTAGTAAACTGATTAGTTAACTAAGAGATTAGTGAGTTAAAAATTGTTATAACTACTTGAATGAACTCCTACTAACTCCACTAAATACTAGAGCTTAGTTAACTGAGTTTAACTAACAATAACTCCGCTAGATTGCTAGATTTTAGCAATAAACCCATGCACAACTCTAATTCTAGCCTATAACTTGAATTTACTGATTTAACTAGGAGACAAAGCCATGTTACTCCAACTAGCTGTAATCCAAGTCATCTCACTAATCTGGAAAATCAAATTTCTCCATTTGACTAAGGCACAAGTCAAATGAATCATTTCCTTGCTACAATTATAACACTCCTTCTTAGCAAGAAAATGGTTCTGCATCACCCTTATCTTGCTCCTATGGAACTCAAATTTTCCTCTTGACAATGCCTTTTTCAAAATATCTGCATCCTTCTCCTTTGTGGGAATGTACAACAAGATCATGATTCTCCTTTGCACAATCTCTCAAGTGATGGTACTTGATATCAATGTGCTTGGATCTATCATGAAATAGTGGATTTTCAGAGAGTTTGATACAAATTTGATTATCATAGTAAATCACATTAGGGTACATCTCTTAATTGAAAATACCAACAAGAATTTTCCTCATCCAAATGACCTCACATGTTACTTGACTACCATCCATATACTTGGCCTCTACTGAGCTGAGTGCTACATATATTTGTTTCTTGTTATGCCAAGTAATAACTGCTCACCCAACACTGAAGATATCTCCTAAAGTTATCTTCTTATCTAATGGAATCCCTACCCAATATGCATCAGTGAAGCCTTGGAGCTTCACACTATCAATCCTCCTGTACCATAACCTGAAATTTGTTGTGCCTTTGAGGTATCTAAGCACATGTTTTGATACTTTCCACTGAAGCTTGGTAGGCTTCACCATAAATTCAATAAGTTGATTAACTGCAAAACATATGTTGGAACTTTTGTTCACCAGATACATCAAGGACCCGTCCAACGCCTCATTGGTAGAAGCGTCCTCATTCCTCTAGTTGGTAGGTAGAGTATTTTCCATTGGCTTGCAGTCATACATATGGAATCTCTAAAGTATTTCATAGGTATACTTCCCTTGACCCAAAAAAACTCTCCATTTCCTTGCTAGACCTCCAAACCAAGGAAGTAGTGCATCAAGCCCATGTCCTTCATATCAAACTATCTTGTAAGGTATTCCTTACAAGATTGGATTAGATTCTCATCCCTTGTTAGTATCAAGTCATCTACATACAAGAATAAGATAAGAAATTTACCATTTACCACAATGTAGTAGAGATTGGCATATGCTTCACTCTTAGTGAAGCTAAGTCCACTGAGATAGGAGTCTATGCAAGTGTACCAAGCACTGGGTGCTTGCTTGATACCATGAAGGGATATCTTGAGTCTACACACATGTGTCTCCCTATCAAATGTCTCAAACCCCTCAGGCTGATCTATGTAAATCTCTTCCTCAACCACTCCATTAAGGAAGGAAATATTCACATCCATTTGGTGGATCTTCCACCCCAATTGTGAAGCTAATGCAAGAATGGTTTTCATGGAGGAATATCTTGCCACAAGGGAAAATGTATCCTCATAATAAACTCCCTCTACTTGTGAGAAGCCTTTGGCCAAAAATATGGCCTTGTACTTCTCAATACTGTCATAAACTACATGTTTCACTTTGTATATCAATCTAGAACCAACCATTGACTTGTTCTCTGGTCTTGGAACCACCTCCCATACATTGTTCTTCATGATGGAGTCATACTCCTCCACCATGGCATCAACCCATGCTGGTTGGGAAACTACCTCCTCAAATGAAGAAGGCTCAATCAATGAGTTCTATCAGGAGTGCTATATAACGAGTATATATGTATGGTGATATCCTTTTCCTATGCAAGGATGTAGGAGATCTCACATGCTCATTTTAATCTTGCACCAACCTATAAACCTCTCTGGTTCTCTTCCTCCCCTCTTTGGAAGGTTCTAGTTGAGTGGGTGCCTCAACTCGACCTGTTCTCTCCTCCTCCACATGTGGTTGCTCCACAACATCCTAAGTCTCTAACTGAGGCTCCTCCTTTGGATCTAGAAGTTCCTCCTTTGGTGGAATACCCAACTCTTGCCCTAGAGAGATTCTCAGAGCCTTCTCCTCATCAAATATTACATCTCTCCTCGTCATTCTCATCCTGAGTGAGGGAAAATACACCCGATATTTATGAGGTGTCTCTACATATCCTATAAAGATCCCCATCCCATGTGTAGGCTCCAACTTTTTCTTACCATCCTTGGAGACATGACAATAGACTGTAGCTCCAAAAATTCAAAAATGGGATACATATAGCTTCCTCCCATAGAAAGCTTCATTGGGTGTGATCATGCCAAGTATTTTGTCAGGGCTCCGTTTCTATTGATAAATTGTTGTATTACAAGCTTCTACTGACAAGGATAATGGAAATACTTGGTCATGCAATATTTCTCTTGCAATCCTTACAATGCTATATTTTTCCTCTCTACCACCCCATTCCATTGTGGGTTGTGGGGTGAAATTAGTTCTTTTCTAATACCTTCCTTGACACACAAATATTTGAAGGCATTAGACACAATTCTCCTCCATTGTCACTTCTCAGGGATTTAATTTTTTTTCCATTCTCATTTTCAACTAATACTTTGAACTCAACAAATTTTACAAACACTTCATCTTTCTTCTTCATAAAATAGATCCAACTCTTGTGGGAAAAGTCATCTATGAAAATTACATAATACTTGTGCTTTGCAACTGAAACTGTGGAAAATGGTCCACATACATTTGAGTGGACTTGCACCAAGATGGCTTCACCTTTTTTATCTCAACCTTGGAAGGAGTATTTCACATATTTTCCAAGGGTGCATCCTTTGCAAACATAATTTTTTTCAAGGGTTCATTTTGTAAGTCTCGAGGGTGATATACTACATGATTTTCAAAGCTCCATGGTGTAGATGATCCATGTGCTTATTCCATATTTATCCAACATCTCGACTATGAACATGTTATGCTTTGCTGCTCAATGTAGTGAATGCATCCACCTCCATATTGTAGATATTTTTCACTCTTACACCAATTTGTTTTACCTGTCCAATAGCAACATGCTTCAGAAAAAATTTCCCTTTACTGAACACCATATCATAACCCCTAACCTCCAATAGAACTATAGAGATCAAATCTTTCTTCAGCCTAGGCACATACATTACATTTTTCCAGTGAAGATGGGAGCCTAAATCACTATTAAAGGTGAAAGTACCAATACATTTGATACTATACCTCCCATCATCTCCACGTTCTATGTGTAATTGTAAGTCCTCTCCTCTAGGCTACTAAAGAATGCCTTGCTTCTTGCCATATGAAATGAGGCTGCAGAGTCCAAATACCATACAATTCCTCTTACAATACTTACCATGCATGCAATGAGGGTGAAATATAATTTGAATTATGATGTGAGAGCATCACCTCCTGCTCCTCCTGCAGGCTCCTTCCTGGATTTCTTATACAAATACTTGGTTGCATAATGTCCATATTCATGGAAATGAAAACATTTAATTTTGTTGAAGTCCTTCTTATTGCCATGGTTCTGGATGGGTTTTTCCTTGCATTTTCCTTCTTACCCTCGGATTTATTTCCCTTACCCGGTAAGGAAAAAATTTCTTCCTCCTCAGCTCTAGATGTGACACCATCTCTAGTGTTTCTTTTGATCTCCTCCTACACCAAATCAACCAAAAGACTCTCCCAATCTAATATCTTGTCTCTTCCATTAACTAAATCTTAATAGTTTTGCCAAGATTTCAGAAGGCCAAGGAATGCTAAGATCACAAGTTCAGATGATGGCACATTTTATTCTATTCATCCAAGTTCATCTCGAACCTGAGTGAATCTGGATAGGTATTGAGGACTGACTTCATTTTTCTGCATTTGAATGCTCATGAGTTTATCTCTCAATTCCAATTTCTTGACATCACTACTGCGCTAGAATATATCTATGATAGTTTTTCCACATTGCAAAAGGAGTCTCCTTTCCATGCAAGTTCAAAACCACATGATCTTTGACATCCTCCAGAATAATCCTCCTAGCTTTTGTTGTGCCTTTCTTCCATTGAGAAAGTTCTTGTGCATATGATGTTGTTGGTTTTGGAATATTAGTTTGTGTGTATTCCCATATTCCATTGTCATATAGGAAAACTTATATTTTGTCTTTCTAAGCATAAAAATTCGAGGTTCCCTCCAATGCATACTCAAGCCTCAATCCAGTGAAAGACAGTTTTCCTATATTGAAGAGAATCTACACCAAAAACTCTACAAATCAAAATTTATTTGAGAGAATATATGGAACAAGGCTTCTATGTAGTATTTCATAGCTCTAATACCATGTATAAATTAGAAGAAATTTTCGAGTGATAATGAAATAGAACTGAAATCAAGAGACGTAAATTTCTTGTACTATTATGTAGAAAGGAAAACATATGATAGAAACACATGAAATAACATGCAACCATCAAAACACAAGGAACACAATGATTTTATATGGGAAAGAAACTAGGAAAATCCCCTCCAATTCTTTGCGTTAATTTAGATGATAATATTGATCAATTACAATGTCTTGCTTCAATCCTGAACCACACCCTGCACTGCAATTCTGATCTCCTGCTCACTGACCTACTCTAGCCAAAATAGGGCTCTACCATCCTCCTATTTTCTTGTGAAATTCTTGAGGAAATTAAACCCTAACAAATATGAGAATTACCTATTTCCTTGTGCAAATCCTAAAGGAATTGATCACCTTCTTAATGCAAAAACATTGTACACTCAACTATATACAATTGATAATTACAACATGCCTTTTCCTCCACTCTAACTAGGTAATTCAAACTCCATGCATGAATGATGCTATTTTTAGTAAATTGATTAGTTAACTGATATATTAGTGAGTTAATAACTATTATAGCTACTCAACTGAACTCCTACTGACTCCACTAAAGACTATAGCTCAGTTAACTGAGTTTAACTAACAATAACTCCATTAGATTGCTAGATTTTGACAATCAACCCTTACCCAACTCTACTTCTAGTCTACAGCTCAAATTTACTGATTTAACTAGGAGACAAATTCATGTCACTCTAGATAATTTCAATCCAAGTCATCCTGCTATTGTGGAAAATTTAATTTCTCCATTTGACTAAGGCATAAGTCAAATGATTCCTTTTTCTGACAATTTTAACATTTTGCAAGGAATGGGCAATCAAAGAAAGGAATTCTATTGAGCATATCAAAGCAAGGTTCTTTTATGATAATTACCACATTTTTTTCATGATCCCACCCCACTACATAAGTTCCTCCTCTACAAAGTTGCTAGACATATCATGGAATATCAATCACCTTTGCAAAAGCCAATAAACACCGACTGTCATCAAAGGAATACCAAGTGGAAGCAATTTCTCGACACATAGTGCAAGGGCACAAAGGAAGCATGGAAATGCTTTCTAAGTAAATAATAATGGCTACTGGGTCTTCCAGTGTCACCTAATAGTAAGTTGGGATGGTGTTAGGGGGTAATATATTGTGAGAAATAAATAATAAAAGTAAAGAAGAGGAGAAGTAAAATTGGAGAAGTATAAAATAAATCATAAACATTGAAGATGGAATGAAGGAGGTCAAATGTAAAGAAACAATAAGGAGAAAGAAGTCGGTGGAAAATTTTAGAGAATGTTAAACAATATAAACAATCAAACCATATTCAGAAAATATCACGATACAAAAGACAAAAACAACGAGAAGAGATAAGAGAAGAGTACCAAAAAATGAAGAATCAACCTTGGGAGGGCGAGAGTGAGGATGCATGAAAATCATTTGATGCTCAACATCATGAGTTAAGAGGTGTCACACTGCCCATTCTGACATAGAGTAATCATCTACAAATAAGTTCTAGAAGGAAAGTAGATGATATGGAAATTGAGGACTCTGGTTCTGCAATACCATGAATACTAGTTGTATCAATATTGAGTCCCACCATTAAAGTGTTCCTCCAAAAATGATCGTTTATTTATTCAGAAACACCTATTGTTTGGCATAAGGAGGATGAACAAAGAAATTTAAGTAATAAACTAAAAATTAAAAGTCTTGTTGTGAACCAAGTAGTTACTTATAATAACAAAAATGAGGATATAATTCTCCAGCTTAGAAATCTCACGATCATGACCCCTTCCACAATTAGTATTTGTTGAGGAAAGTAGAAATACAAACCCAATCAATGAGGAGTTGCGACCTAGAGTAAGTCAGTTCACTGAGTATATAGATAGAGTGTATCAAACTGACAAGTCATTATTTGAAGATAAATTTGACAAACAAGAAAGTAGTATACCTTCGAATAATCAACCAGTTGTTAGAACTATTGATACCAACCAATCAAGTAATCTCAGAACAATTGGAGAAAGATAAACCTTTAAAAAATAAACGAGATTAAATCACTTTCCCTTCTATGAGGGAGATGCAAATCTGAAAAAGCATTGGTTCATCTGTGAAAACTTTTGGGCAACAAATGATATTATAGACGAAGACAAACAAATGGCTCAATTTGCAGTAGCCCTAGGGAAACAAGCACTCACTAGGTTTATGAATTTTATTGACAATTAGACAAAATCAAAAGATGAAATCAAAACCAATTTCTTTAATTTTTTCAACGCTCAAGATGTGAAGAATTTACTAACTCAAATATAAAAGAGATCAATAAATGTCCCAATGAGATGATATGTGAATATGACAAAAGATTTAAATATTTTTTAAGTCAAAGCCCATATGTCATTGATGAAAATCTACTGGTCCAATGGTATGTTGCTAGACTACTTCAAAATATCCATGGATCTTTGAGGATGCATGAATTCAAGATTTGCGAAGAAGTCCTCAAATTGGCCCAACGAATTGAAATCAGTGACGAAGGACAACTGACTAACCCATCAACTGATAATAAGTTTAAAGAAAAAATTGAGAAACTACAAAATTCCTTTATGGAATTATCATCCCAAAAGAATAATATATGGTGCATTAATTGTAGAATTGAGGAACACACTAAGGAAAATTGAAAATTTTCCAACTATTTTGATCAAGATGTTTAATGAGTACAATCTGATGTATATTGTAACATATGCCAAACAATGTCGAACCATAGTACCAAATATTTCCAGTATAATATTTGTAACTCTAAACCAAAATTGTGTGCCATTCTTGAAGATAATAACCATTCAATGCATGAATGTCAACTAAATGCAAAAATTAAACCTAATTATCATGTCTTCTACCATACTCAAGTAGTAGATTAGTACAATAATCCACCAATGCAGTGTGGAAGAGATAATGGATGAGGATCATATGAGGATTGACATGGAGGATATAAGGGCTAAGGTCAAGGAAGATTTTACTATTTTACATGCTAGAAATAGGGTCATACAACCCCTAATTTCCCTTTAAAAGATAAAAACAACCTGTGCTTCTATATTATGTTTGGATTGGGGGATCACTCCTTAGAGGATTGCCCCAAAATCATTGAAAAATATTAAATAAGATAAATGTGAATCTACTACAAAATGTGCCTAAGGAGGATATTTTAAACTAAAAAAACCTTCATGCTATAACAAGATTTGGGGTAGGACAAAGTAGCAATACTAATGATAAATAAATCATTTGACCAACTAGAAACATGACTAGATACTCGAATATCCAGGTGTAAAATGATATAATGACAAGAGCGGTGTAATTTTTTAGAAATGAAGCCGACATGCAAACATTGTGAAAGGATACTATTCTGGAAGAAATTTTGGAACTGTTGAAGGAAGAACATTCCATTGGTCATCTGGTGGGCCTTCTAAATATGTTAAAGGATTCTAATGAGAATAAATAAAAATCCAAAAATTTGCATCAACTTTTGTAAGGCAAGGAAATGGAAAACCATGAACCCCAAGTCGATCTAGAGATAAATGGGTATATGGTAGGGAAAGTCATTTTCGAATTTGGATCACAAGTTAACATTATCCCTTGTGAAACATGTATTAATACGAGAAGGCCGACTCTACATAGATCAACGAACTATTTGAAGCATACTCACCAAATATTTATTAGAGCAATTGACACACTTAGACATGTAAGAACATCAATCGTGGGAATTCTAACAACAATCGATTTTGAGGTCATCAACTTAGTTGATGGCATACCAACATATCCAACCTTACTCAACAGACACTAGGGTCGAAGAATGAAAGCAACTATTTCATTGGAAAAAGTTAGAAATAAATTGAAAGGTAAGGATAAAAAAATTATTATTCCTTTGGACCCCCGTCAAGGAAAACCATGAGTTGAACCATGTGAGGAAGACATAAAAACAAGAAGGTTATATCAAGTATTACATGAAGATAGGGAGAATGTGGAACCTAATGCATTTCGAGAAATTTTAATGGGTTCCCCTCTATCCATTGGACATAATTCAGATATAGAGCTTTATGAATGACAAGTCAAAAATTACGAATCAAAAGTAAATGAATGTTGGACAATCAAGGAAATACCAACAACAAAATTCTAACCTTGCTATTCTATTAAAAAATTACCTATAGTCCAAGGAAAATGTTTCCAAGAAATGCGATCTCTGCTACCATTTAATTTAAATAAAGATTATAGCAGTATAATCAGATTTAAGGAACAAGCTTCCCCTATCAATCATGTTGAATAAGTAACTAGAGCCATTGGAGAATAGGGGAGAATGCAAAGTCTCGTACAAACTTTTACAGGCCAAGGAGGAAGATGGTGGTATACCCACTCATCCCGACTCCAAACCTATAAAAAAACAATGACGTATTATATTGAATAGTTTGGAGGTCGCAAGCTCTCAGCATAGGAAAACATTCCAATATTTAGTCCCAGACTAGACCCGATACTTCATGTACAAAATTATGAGTTGAAATTGTAGGTTTTAACCCCGTACAGAAATTACTTGCATATGAATTCTAAAAACAGAAAATAAAAAATGACGAGATCATAAAACATAAAACAAATATACACATAGAGATTTTCCCCTGGATCCCAAAACTGGGATTACCAGATTGATTTTTCAATATACTCATTTCAATGTTACAATATTATATTATATATATTATATATATATATATATATATATTATATATATATATATATATATATATATATATATTATATATATATATATATATATTATATATTATATATATATATATATTATATATATTATATATATATATATATATATATATAATATATAGAAGCATCCATAAACCCCAATCCATTAACCCTAGATTAGAACATAACCATAGTTCCCTTGACCAAATCTACAAAATACCATGGGTAGAAAACCATCATGCCCAAAACCATGTGTGAAAACCATGCACAAAACCATAGGTAGGTCCACCCACCTAATATAGGGTCCAAAAAATATTTTCCCTGGGGCACTGCCTAGGACCTCATGGAGGGGGGTTACCGGCCCCCTCAAACCCCCCAATGGGGTGGTAGCCACACCCCTATTGCGCTCGGCGCAGCGAATAGGGGCTCCCTGTGACCCCCCTACTGTACCCCGTGCAATGAACAGGGGGCGCTATCACCCCCCCATGCATGGGGCTAGTCGTGGAAAGAATATAACATACAAACAACATTCTCCCACTTATTGTTTTATTTCCATAAGGGGGCCATAGGAGAGCTTAGTTATTGGTCCAGCTCTACAATGTCCATTGTTTCTCTACACCAAGAGAACTTCTTAGTGCTCATAGACTTTGTCAATGCATCTGCAGTATTCTTCAATGTGTCCACCTTTACCAGCAACACCTTTTTTACCTAAACCATATCCCTTATAAAGTGATACTGAACATCAATGTGATTTGTATTTTAATGATAAAAAGGGTTCCTTTCCAAGAAAATTGAACTTTGGTTGTCACACTCTATCCTTATAGCTCATTGTACTAACCCCATACTTGAACATAATCTTTGCAACCAAACTGCTTCCTTGCTTGCATGAGTGGCTGCCATGTATTCTGCCCTTGTAGTTGAAAGTCCCACTACAGACTATCTCTTACTTATCAGCCTAACTACATCTCCAAAAAGGTTAAACAAATACCTACTTGTAGATCTTCTTTGATCCATATAGTCAGCCCAGTTTGCATAAAAAAATCCACGAATGTCCAAAACTCTACCCAATCTTGGTATTCCTTGGTGGCACAAACCATAATCACTAGTGCCACACAAATACCTGTAAACCCACTTCACTTTTGTCCAATGCTCCTTCCCTGGTTTTGACATAAACCTGCTCAATACTCCCACTGCATGTGCATTGTATAGACCATTGCATACATCAGGCTACCGACTGCACTTGCATATGGAACACGAGACATGTCCTCTTCCTCTTCTTATATCTTGGGACAATGTTCAATATAGAGACACCCGAGATCCCACCTGGGAATGAGCTGATGGACACAGTCTAGAAGGATATTCCTTCCAATCCAACTGAAAATTTGACTAGACTGTCACAGTTTACAGGGGCATATGCAATTGTCACCATCGATAAATCTACTGAGATATCTATTTTGTTAAGGGAAAAGGACAAGAAGATAGCTCAGCTTGAACAATAACTGCAAGTTCAAAAAGAAAATGTGAACTAGAAAGTTGCTGAACGAATCATTCAATCATAGCAGAATATGGAAGTGTTAAAGATAAGCCATGAAGTAGACATTTTTGTGAAGAACATGCAAGTTCAGCAATTGCAAGAGGCCATAGAAAAATATGAAGATGTCCCTACTATCGAGGAATTCATCAAAGAGGCACTATAGCTAAATTCCCTCCTATTAAAACAACAAGAACAGTTTTTCCAAAAGATGTCACATATCGCTCCTTATCTGATCACCAGTGAACAACTAACGGATAAGGCGATTGACGAAAGAACTAAATTCACTGATATAAACACAAGGATCTCATCGAGTGGTAAGAAACAAAAGAGGGAAGGAGAGCTGATCTACTTGAGATTGAGGAGACACATAAAAACATTCTATTCACAGATTGGGATGCATGGATCAAGCAAGCTGAATTAGCAGTGGAAAGAGTAGCAGGGGTGTCGAAGAACATAGTAAAAGTAGTAAACCAAACTTTGCATGCCACCAACCTGGTGAAAGAAGGCAACCTAAAAATATTTCCCAATTTAAATGACTTGCATAAAATATGGAAGGAAAGAATGAAAATCCAAAGGGAAGTGATCACAAAGTTAGAAAATACTGACTACGAGGCTTATTGGCAATACCTTGTCAAGCCACACAGCCAAATCACGACCCTCAACTGCTCACTCCATTCAAATCAGCCAATGATGCTACCTCTCATAGATGCTATTTTTGCAGGAAGGTCAGAATACAGTTTGGGGCACCTCCTCAAGTCAAACCAATGGCTGATATATGAGATTTAAAAGAGAAGTTGACAGACAACAAGTCATCATCATAAACTCTACTCATCAAGTCACTTTTATTTTTAGAGTTATTTAACTAGTTAGGAGGAAGGTTGTTTGAAGCCTCCTCAAACTTTTGTATAATTTTTTTTTTGAAAATTAGTTAGAATAATATTTATACCCTTCTCATGCATTTAGAGAAGGGTATAAAATTTTATCAAAAATATTTTCAAAGAATGCACTTCTGTAAGTTTGTGAATTCTTTGATGAAATTATGGAGCATGGTCATTTCTTTTAAATATCAGACTACTTTCCTTTGTTGATGCACTATTCTATATTTGGAAGATAATTTGATCTGAAGAAAGGAGCTGATCTATGTCATTAGTCAAATGAGCAGAACTTCACACATATGGTAGTTCTATCTTGTATGATTAGTTTTGTTTCTGTTTAATTAGTGATAACACTTCATTTTCATGAATTGTATATGAGATATGTTCTTTCTGGTAAGCATTAATTGCACTATTGTATGATGCCTGGCTGAAATTGTTTATATTCATATATAGTCATAAGATATATGCGATATAGTTTATACATTTCTTTGCGATATAGTTTATACATTTCTTTGACTAATCGTTTAGTCAAAGAAATTAGCTTTACACGTTATCACCTCTGTTTAATGTGTTATTGATCTTTATTATCACATGTCAAACATATATCTTTTAAGATCACATATCACACAGAATACCTCGGTTTATATTAGATCAAGTTAGCTAGTGGAAGATCCAAGTTGGTTCCTTTGCCTCTCTTTTATCTATCATACATAGAAGAAATCACAAATTGCTTTAAATTATTTGTTTCTAGAGTAGCTACTAAACCTAGAGGGCTAGTCAGTCGAAAAGACACTAGTTTTCCCAGAAACAAAATGGCGACTCCACTGCGGATTGAATAGATGTTTGTTTCTTGTTGTTGTTTGTTTTATAAACTATAGATGGAGCTTGAATTTAGCTAGATAGCCTTCGAGCTGCTCTTGCTCTGAAATTGCACAGTAGATGAATGCTGCTTCAGTCAATCTCTGGTTTAGTTTATGAATTAAAAATTTGACTTACAAGCATTCTACATGCCCTTTTGGTAGCTAAGTAACCACTCAAGATCATTCCTCTATACTTTTCTCTTTACCGCCCATCATAGCTTAGCTTAACTCATTGAAATTAGCTGCAAACTTGAGCCAAAAGCCACTTTAATTGCGCTCCCTGGCCCATCACACTATCTATCACTGTCAACCAGTATGCATTCCACTTCCTAAGTGTTGTGGGTGTGATTCATCCCTATTTATGTTAAGTCTAGGTGCGATGACTGACTAAATCTATTTCCATTCTTGAAATTTGGGGTTTTTGTCCTTGTTTTCAGTTTTGTTTAGTTGATTTGCTACTTATGAATAGTGTCTCATTACTGAAGCCTGCTTGCATAACATAGATCAACCTACATTGATTAGGATTAGTAAATGTTTTTATGTATTTGTCCATAATTTACAATCCTTAGTTGAAAAGTTGCTTAAATCAATCTGTCGTTTTGGTACAAAAAGTGTTGTAACTACCGTTTTGTGTCAAAAAGAGAAGTGTTGTTGATTCTTCCTTCCCTAGATAGTCGATTGAACTTTTTGTCATGTACTTGGTTTGATTTGTTAATATTTGAAGTGTCAAAAGCATTTTCCATTCGAAATTGAAAAGTGTTGTTTAGTCTTCCTTTCTATTTTGAAAAGGAAATTGTTGAAAATGTCACTTTGAGTAAAATGTTTCAGATCTTTGCTATACTTAGTTTTCCTTTTTGGCATTTTTCACATTAAGGGGAATGAAAAAAAAATACATGCATTTGCATTTGCATTTAGTTTGTGTGCGACAAATGATTTAGGAAAAGTGCATTAGTGTGTGCTCTTTTCTCTTTGTTTGGAAGAATTGAATCCTCTTTCCCTAGTAGCTAGGATTTTCATTGCTCAAAATAAACAACGATTGTTTATCATTGTAGATTGTATTTTTAGGAATTTCAAATCAACATCACATGGTGAACCATTGAAAGGGAAACTATTAAACAAGATCAACTCTAAAATAAAGTTCAATGAACCTAACAATGCTTTGGAACCTAACAAAACACATTTAGAGGTCTAGGCTAGAGACGTGTTCCGGCATCATAAAAACTAGTAACTATCGTTTTCATTGAAGGTTGGGTGATTCCTCCTCTTTGATATGACAAGTGTTAGCATGGACTTTTGCTTCCCATACCGTCGAGTACATATTGGGAGACCATAATAGGCTTATATCCTTCATCCATAGGAAGCCGTGTCTGCTGCCCTATCGATCGTAATGCACTGAACACAACATTTGGGAAGATTGACTGTCATACCTAATTCCTTGGTAATTTCTCTTTAATTTATCACCAAGGTGTATATTGCAGTTTTGCGATTGGTTTGGTAATCCCTCTGTCTAGATTTCTAGAGTAGTCACTTTCATTTCTTTTTGACTCCTTAAAAGAAAAGGTCCATCTAAGCACTTGTCACTTCAGGCTCATTAAAAATTGAAGGGGACTAGACTCATCTTTAGCTTTTTGTCGACTCTTAAAAATTGAAAAAGCAAAGTTGTGTCAAAACATCATTAAAATTTATTTAATTTGGAATAACATATCTATTCCTTCGTTGATCTTAGGATGAGATAATGGAGTCCACCAATCAAGGAATCCCTTTTGAGGGGAATCCTAGTCCATTTTCTTCTTGGGGAAATATTGGTGCTCCATATATGGCCACATTGTCCCTTCCGGGAATTACAATTGGCCTACCAATATGGCTATTCTCGACCTCTATCATTCAAAATACCGTGATTCCTCCGCAATCGAATCAACATCTAGTTGGTATTGAAGTTGACCCTTCACCTTCTTCTTCGTTTCTTTCTCCCTCCCCTTCTTCCTCTTCACTTGGTGAAAATAGTGATGCTAGTAACCAGGTGGCTGAGAAGAAGAAGAAAGGGAAGGTGAAAAAGAAGAAGAAGCCGATTCAGAAAGGGGGCAACCATGAATCATCTGGTGAAAATCCGCACATTAAATCTCCTAAATTTCCTTGCATAATTTGGAAAGGAGACCATTTTCATCGAGACTGTCCTTGCCTTCCTCGGATCTTGAGAGAATGGTCTCTCTGTTTACATCATCAGGTGTCATCAACCTTTGGTGATCATGGTGATAGCACATCGTCAACTAGTAATCGTGAAATTCATGGATAGAAAGGAAACGTCAAATTTCCATGTAGGTTATGTGAAGGGAACCATACCCTCTCCCGTTGTCGTTTTTTGGATGAAGCCAAAAGAGTCTTACATAACCATCCTGCTTCACCGTAGTGACTTCCATCTGGATATAGGAGACTCTTCCCAAGTCCTTTACTAGTTGAAAATCCAATTGACATAACTCAACTATCGGTTGAAACACCTATAACTGAAAGTGAATCTTCTGAGTCTATACTCGACGAAAGTCAACAAGTCAAGGTGACAATGACCTAGTTCTACCTTCAAAATATCATACCTTTCCTAAAGAGAGTAAGAATGATACCATTCAAATTCTTTTTGTTACTTCAGATTCCGATGAACTTGGGGGAAATCCACCTGTTCCTTCACAATAGGAAGAGAATTCCCCAGTTCCCACTACTCAAGGGGTTATTTCTCTCGTTTATTATGTACACCCTCTAAGCAATCTAGTCACTTCCTTCTATTGGAATCGACTAGCAAGATCCCGCCTTCCTTCTTATATATGTTTCTGGATCATAGTACAAGTCTACAAAATGATTGTGTCTAGCACTATCATAGATGAGGGTTTGTCAGTGAGTATCCTTTCCTCAACTGCTTGGAAAGCGCTTGGTTTACATTGCTTATGCCTGTTACACAGAATTTGTCAGGCTTTAACAAAGGAACTAGTTGACCATTAGGGATCCTTCCTAAGTTACCGATAACTTTAGGAAGGAAAATTGTTCAACTAAACATGATGGTAGTCCAAGGACCGTTAGATTACAATTTACTCCTTGGACGTGACTATGTTTACAACATGGAAGCTATTGTTTCAACACTCTTTTGAGTGATGTGTTTCTCGCATGAAGTCAAAATTGTCACTGTTGACCAGATTTCATTTCCCGGTTCAAGCATAGCTCCAAGTCAATCATCATCCCTAAATGGTCCTTTTACATCAGTAGTGTCTCTTCAACCTTCATTCCATACACCCAATTACCATGAGTAGTCCGGTGAATGTAACGAAGCTTAGGAGGCATGCACCATTGTCTATTTGCAGACGAACCCAGCTGAAAAGATAGGTTTCCTTGTAGGTTAGGTGATTGGTCTAAGACATGATTCACTTTTTTCCATGCTGTGGATGAAGCCAAGGAAATGTTTTGTCTACTCTGTGGATGAAACCATTCTACCATATGAATTTCCTTGTAAGTTAAGTGATTGGTCTCACACACCATTCACCCTTGTGTATTTGGTAAACAAAGCCAAGGAAGTATTTTGTCTACTCTGCAGATGAAACAATCCTGCTTAACCACAGTGATTTCCATATGGTTACTAGAGACTCTCCTTTTCATCATGCTGGGGGCGTGCAACCCTTTTTCAATTTCATTTTTTGATTTTTTTAGTTTTTAGCTTTTTAGCTTTTTAACTTCTTAGGTAAGGTGATTGGTTTGACACACCATTCACCTTCGTCTACTTTGCGAACAGAGCAAAGGAAGTGTTTTGTCTATTCTGCAGATGAAACCATCCTACCTAACCTCAGTAGTTCCTTAGCTTTCTAGTTTTTCTAGCTTTTTAGTTTTGTTGTTTCTAGCTTACATAAAAAGAGAAACTAAAACCGAGCATATGTTATCGCATGGTTCGAGCTCGTTAAAAAATAAACCTAACATCGAGCATAGTTCCCCATGGTTCAAGCTCATTAAAAAATAAGCCCACCTTCGGTAAATAACCTTTGTGATTGCCATGCTATCAGCCTTTTGAACCTTAGTTGTGTTCCTACCATCACCTCCATCCTTTTGGCTGATCATATGCTTCCACTTGATTGTTTACCCCTTTTTTGAGGAACAGACGCGATGAGTGGTTTCGTTAGCCAACCTCTTCACATCACCATGTTTTGAGAAGTTCCAGGCTTATCCAGAATGAGTTGCTACCCTAGACACCACTCGTTCCTAAAAAACGAGTCTCCTTTAAACTCTTTCTAGGCTCATTAAAAATGAAAAGATTGTCAAGCTATTGGCCTTTCAGCTAGTTAAAGTGATTGGAAATTCCATCCCTCCTATATATTTTAATCTTTTTTGGACACGAGGGATTATCCCATGAAAAATTTCGAGTGCTTGTCTTTTCAGCTTGCTAAAGTGATCGAAAAGTCATTCCTTTTGTATTATTTTATCCTTTTTCGGACTTAAGGGATTATGCTATGAAAAATAACTTCTAGAGTTCCCTTTTCGTCCCTTTTCAAACTCTCTAAACATGAAAAGGGCTGAGATGTCTTTGTCGTTAAATTCGTTAAAACAACAACGACAAAATTGTCCACCTAGACAAGAATGAGTTTCACTGTCGCTAGACTCGCTAAAACATAGCGACAGGTTTGCCCGAAGGGAAAATTATAGAACAAGCATATGTTATCCTCCTCAAGCTTGAAAAAAATAAAGAGGTACTAGTCAACAATGACTGGGGAAAAAGGGAAGAAAACTTGAAGAATTTTATGGTAGCAGGTCACTCTTGAACATGACACTTTCACTTCATCACCATGATTGAGTCGGGTTGGGTTATTTCGTTCATCGGTCATTTCACCATTGGTCTTCCACACCATCCATCTGTTGGGGTTAACGCTACCAATCCATCTCAGTGTCACCAATATGTTCAAGAGAAGTCATTCAGTTGAGAAACCACAATCTAGTTAATGCCTCATCCACTGTAATACCTTCAACCTCCATTTTTCGTGACCACCATTCTTGAACCTTGTGTCGTGAGATCGTTTTCACCCCCAAAAAATAATTTGCTTCATTTCATGTCATAGATGTGGGATACATTAAGGCCCTCCAACGACAGGTCACTTCTTGTCGACATCAGCTCATTATCCAAGAAGTTGACTTAGGAACACCCCTTTTAGCACTTTGAAGCTTGCATGCCTCAATGGCAAGTTTCTCACTTCCAACGATAGGTTGACATCAATGGCCTTTGACTGAAAGATTTTGTGTGGTGTTTGACATCGGATCATATATTCACACCACGTGAATTGTACTGTAGTACCTTGAGGGTCATTATCATTATCAATGATTCTTTTCGCGTCTGTTAACAGCTCACATTATTGGCTGGTAATCAGGCAATGTCTTTCCATGTTCGACTTCAGAACATTTCTTCACATGGATTGACTTGTACATTGGGTGAAGATTGAATGAGTTTTTAAGACCCCAGATCTAGTTTCATCCATCCGGGCTGCAATATATTGAGGGATATAAAGACATCAAATGTACACAGAAGCTGCACAGATGGTCATCTAAGCCAGGGATGATGACTCTACATATGAAGAATCACCAGTCTGCAACTGCAGATGACTATCTGTTCTATGTACATGAAATTAATTTATAAAGTTGAGCATGGGAATGCCCACCTCAGCTAAATCATGAAAAACTATATTATGATGATATATTGTATTGTATCTTATACATGTCACCTTCCAGTTCAAAAACCTCGGATCCTCATGATAAAACATTTCACCTGACATCAAAGATTTACGACTTCATGCTTTAGGGGGAAATTTTTATAGACATATTTGGGCACTTCAACCCCAATATTATATGTCGATAAACTAGGGATCTTCAACCCCTAAAATTGTTGCTTCATAACTTAAAAGAACATGGTCAACTGATTACATCATTCCCTAAAAGTTCCACCTGAAAAACCATCCAGAACTGGCCTAAACTAGACCATACTGACTGCTCCACTTTAGGGTGAGATGCATACTGACTTCTACAATAGCCAGATGTGATGCATACTGATGAGGCCTTCTATAGGGTGCAATGAGCGAGGATGGACAAATGTCCGAGACAGTTTTCTAAGTGGATGCTCATGGAATCTTTTAGAAACTTCTCCTATGACACTTGCCTCTCTGAATTCGTCGAGAGATGAGAAAGAGATCCAAGAAATCTCCAAGTGGAACCAAATACAACAAGTGGAATGACACTAATCAAAAACCCAAATATGACTCACACCCTTGCACACATCTATAAATGGACCCTCAGCTCAGAGATCTAGAGGCTGGAATTTTGTAATTTGTAAGGAAGTGCTGATAGTTTGTATCTAAGAAGGAGCATTGTATTGTTGGTGTGATCTTGCTTTTCATGAGGTGAAGAGGAGTTTGATGCTGGGAGGATGATGCTGGATGAGAAAACTGGGTTGTAATTCCCCCTTCTATTTAATAAAGTTCTTCGAGTTTTCTTCCATACAATTGTGCAGTTGTGAATGTTATTATTTGTAAATGCTATTGTATGTTCATTGTATTTCTGATTTTGCAATGCTTATGATATAATAGATCAAGATGCTTTGACGGTTCTTTGTTATTGTGTCTCTATAGGTACTCTTCAAGCAGGATAAGTACGGAGAGGATTTGCAAGCTTTATCAAGGGGAGAGAGATCAAGCAAGGAGTCTCGCAAAAGATCCAGGTTGGTTCCTTTGCCTCTCTCTTATCTATCACACATAGAAGAAATCATGAATTGCTTTAAACTATTTGTTTCTAAGGTATCTAGCAAACCTAGAGGGCTAGTTGATTGAAAAGACACTAGTTTTCCTAGAAATAATACATCATGGATGCCATCTGTTTCTGCACTAAATTTCCAATTATGGGTTGATAATGGACCTTGCAGGACCCCTACCCTATCCATCTCAGCCATAAACAGATGTGTGAATCCCATTATATGCCCCATTTTTATAAAATATTCCATGCTGTTATTTTTCCATTGCATCAATTAATTTTTAATAAGAAAGCCCCCAGGTTTTCCAAAGAAGCTACTACAAACCTTCTCATAGTGGGCAAGTATTTTGTTGAAGAATGGTTTACAAACATCAGGGTTTTTGGTAGTACAATAGACCCGTATGTCCTCCCTTTGTATGTCTCTGATAAATTATTAGCAAGAGAAATAGCCCACCAGACTGTGGGAAAAGGCTTGACCAAGACCCTAAAAGATAATAAAAAGTCATTGTGCCCATATTTTCCTATTCGGTGCAGTTCCTTTACATTAGCAAATTTTAACCATGCAGCCAAGGAGTCAGTAAGCCTAGAGAGCCTCAGGCTCCATACTCTATTGAAACAGAAATTTGATCCAGAAAAAATTGCACATAATATTACTACTGCAGTGAAGATCAAGCCCTTTAACCATGAGGCTAATAATTTTGAAGACCTTTTATAGTCAGCTGAATCATTCGAACAAGAATTTGAGTGGGCAAGGGAAAATATGAGTCTTGAAGATTTTGAAAGCTTGCAGGAATTTGGAAACAAAAGGCTCGAAATAATTTCATTGAATTTGTTAAAAATCGAGGAAAAACCTACATCCAGTGTGACCGTCAATAGTGAATGACCAAATTCTCACATTGAGTCTCAAGTGGATACAGGGAGGTGCAAGACACCGAAAATACAATGAAATCCAGTAGGAGGTCACTCGAAAAGAAGGTTATGAGCAACCCAACTAAAGATACTAGTTTTGAGGTCAAAAGCAGCAGTTTGGAGTAGGAGTGGGACCAATTCAATAAAAAAATACAAGACACTCCTAAGAAAATAGATGCTCAGGAAAACAAAAAATATCACACTCCTCTGCATATCCAAAAAATTAAAGAGTCTGAGTTGATGGCTGAGCAAGTACAAGTTCACAGCAGGCAGAAATCATTCCTGCTTTGCCCACATCAAAGATTGTCCTAAAGGTGACTGGAATTCCTCCTTTAGATGTGTTTTATAACCCAATTCACAAGCTTGTAGTAAGGAGATAGAGAAAAACATAGAGACACCAGAGATCCCACCCTGGAATGAGCCAATGGACATAGTTTGGAAGGATATTCCTTCCAATCCAGCAGAAAATTTGACTAGACTATCACAGTTTACAGGGGCATATGCTACTGCCAACATGGATAAAGCTACCAAGATTTATATTTTGTTAAGGGTAAAGGACGAGAATATAGCTCAGCTCGAACAACAGCTGGAAGTTGAAAAAGAAAATGTGAACCAGCAAGTTGCTGAATAAAGTGCTCAATTGCAATAGAATATGGAAGTGTTAAAGATAGGCCATGAAGAAGACATTTTTGCGAAGAACATGCAAGTTCAACAATTGCAAGAGGCCATAGAAAAATATGAAGATGTCCCTACTATCAAGGAATTCATCAAAGAGGCACTAGAGCTAAATTCCCTCCTATTAAAACAACAAGAACATTTTTGCCAAAAGATGTCACATATTGCTTTTTATCTGATCTCCAGTGAATAACTAACAGATAAGGCAATTGACCAAAAAACTGAATTTACTGACCTAAACACAAGGATATCAGAATTCATTGAGTGGCAAGAAACATAAGAGGGAAGGAGAGCTACTCTGCCCGAGATTTAGGAGACACATAAGAACATTCTATTCACAGATTGGGATGCATGGATCAAGCATGCTAAATTAGCAGTGCTAAGAGCAGCAGGGATGTCGAAGAACATAGTAAAAGCGGTAAACCACGCTTTTCATCCCACCAACCTGGTGAAAGAGGAAAACCCAAAAATACTACCTGATTTAAATGACTTGCATAAAATATGGAAGGAAAGAGTGGAAATCCAAAGGGAAGCGATCACAAATTTAGCAAAGAATGACTAGGAGGCTTATTGGCAATACCTTGTTAAGCCACACAGCCAAATCATGACCCTCAACTACTCACTACATTCAACTCATCAGATGATTCCACCTCTCATTGATGTTAATTTCATAGGACAGGTTAGAACATAGTTTGGGGCACCTCATCAAGTCAAACCGATGGTCGATATATGCGACTTAAAAGAGAAGCTGGCAGATAGCAAGTCATCATCATAACCTCTACTCATCAAGTCACTTTTATTTTTAGAGTTAGTTAACTAGTTAGGAGGAAGGTTGTTTGAAACCTCCTCAAATTTTTGTATAATCTATTTTTGAAAATTAGTTAGAATAATGTTTATACCCTTCTCATGCATTTAGAGAAGGGTCCAGAATTTTATCAAAAACATTTGCAAAGAATGCACTTATTTAAGTTTGTGAATGCCTTGATGAAATTATGGAACATGGTCGTTTCTTTTAAATATCAAACTACTTTCCTTTGTTGATGCACTATTGTATACTTGGAAGATAATTTGATATGAAGAAAGGATTTGATCTATGCCATTAGTCAAATGAGTAGAAATTCACACATATGGTACTTCTATCTTGTATGATTAGTTTTGTTTTTGTTTAATTAGTGATAACACTTCATTTTTATGAATTATATATGACATATGTTCTTTCCGTTAAGCATTAATTTCACTACTGTATGATGCCTACCTGCAATTGTTTATTTTCATATATAATCATCAAATATATGTGATATAGTTTATACATTTATTTGGCTACCTATTTAGTCAAAGAAATTATATTTAAACGTTATCACCTCTGTTTAATGTGTGATTGATCTTTATTATCACATGTCAAACAAATATCTTTTTAGATCACATATCACACAAAATACCCAGGTTTATATTAGATTAAGTTAACTAGAGATTTGCCTGATAAAATAGGCCATTTAGTTATAACCACCCACTCTCATTTTAAAACCCACACTGGGAAACTGGTGCCATTATCCCCAGTTGGAGCCACCATTTCAAATGGAAAAGGAGTTGTCTTAAGGTCTGGATCGGGTGGTTATCCCCATGTTGGAGTAGCAAAAATTTGAGGCTTCAACACTATCCAATTTGGTTCTTTACTCCTTTGGAATATGTACATATGCATTAAATCCAAATATCTCATATGTGAAAGAGAGGGTTTCTTACCAGTCCATACCTCTTGTGGAGTCTTATCCTCCAACATTGATCAAGATGGTCTATTCACCAGGTAACATGTAGTCTCCACCGCCTCTTCCAAAAATTCCTATCCTAACCCGACACCACTGGGCATGCTTCTTGCCTTTTCCATCAACAACCAGTTGGAGCCACCACTTCAAATGGAAAAGGAGTTGCCTTAAGGTTTGGATCGGGTGGTTATCCCCCATGTTGGAGTAGCAGAAATCTGAGGCTTCAACACTATCCAATTTGGTTCTTTACTCCTTTGGAAAATGTACATATGTATCAAATCCAAATACTCTAAGATGTGAAAGAGAGGGTTTCTTACCAGTCCATACCTCTTGGGGAGACTTATCCTCCAACATTAATCAAGATGGTCTATTCACTAGGTAACATGTAGTCTCCACCACCTCTTCCAAAAATTCCTATCCTAACCCGACACCACCGGGCATGCTTCTTACCTTTTCCATCAATACCCTGTTCATTCTTTCTACAAATCCACTTTGCTGAGGTGTGTTTGGAGTATTATTCTACTATGCTATACCAAACTTCTTACAGAACTCTTCAAATTCCTTCTTGCAAAACTCTCTATTGTTATATGTCCTCAACACCTTTATCTTCTTCTTTGTCTGGTTTTCCACCAGAGCCATAAATTCTTTAAACTTGTCAAAGACTTCAGATTTCTTCCTGAGGAAATATATCTATGTATTCCTTGAGAAGTCATCTATAAATGATACATAGTACATAGACTTACCTAGTTATGGAACTGACACAGGTCCAAACAAATCACTATGCACAAGCTCTAATATCTGTTTTGCCCTTTTAGCACCAGAGGGGAAACTCACCCGATTCTACTTCCCATAACACAATTTTCATAGAAATCAAAATCCAGAGAGAAATTAGACATACCTTCTACCATACCATTACCATGAAGTATTCAAAAACCCTCCTCTCCAATATGTCCAAGCCTTTGATGCCATAGCATGGTATTTTCTCCAGAGACCACTATAGTTTCTGCTCCACTTTCAGGAACCACAAAACTATTGCACCCATAAATAACAATGCTACCCTGAAGCTTGTATAGAGTTCCAATCCAAACTTCCTGCATCAATACCAGTACTCCCCAAACCATCTTGTATGTATCTTTCTCGAACACCATTTTTACACCTGCATCATCTAATTTGCTTACATAAATCAGATTTATGGCTGATGTAGGAATATGCAAAACACCCAGAAGTGTTCTAATCCTTCCACCTTGCAACTTCAACTTGACTTTTCCATGACCAATGATTCTAGCCTTCCTGTCATCCCCTAAGAAGACATCACCACCATCATATTTATCATACTCACATGAAGTGAAAGGATGCACTTGAGTCAATCAACCATGCCTCATGATCTACATGTGTACTTGAATAAGAAGCCAAGTACACATCCCCACCTTCATCTGACGTGGTTTTCATCTCTCCAAAATGAGCACCATTAGATCCATTTCCTTTCTCAGGAGCTTTAGATCTACAGTCCTTTTTGAAGTGCCCTTCCTTTTCATATTTCCAGCACACCTTTACACATTTTCCTGGAGATTTAGATCTCCCACTCGAGGATTTATTTTTTGTTTATGATCTGGGACCATCTTCGTACAGACAAGGCATCACCATTATGGACCACCATATTTTTTTGTCTCATCTCCTCCAACAACAAGGATGAAACTATTTCATCAAACTGCAAGGAAATCACATTTCTACATATTGCAACAACCAGGTTATCACACGAATCTGGTAGAGAACACAACAAGTTGATGCACTTATCTTGATCTAAAATTTTTATATCAATAGATACCAACTGGCTTACCATAGGATTCGAGGTGTTCATATGCTCTATCATCGAGTCTCCATCCTTCATCCTCAGGTTATACAACTTTTTCCGTAGGAACAATTTATTCACCAGAATTAGATTGGTGCCAAGTCCCTAACTTGTTCCACAAAGCCTTTTTTGAAGGTTTCCTTGATACATTCAATAATACTGAATCTTAGATACACAACTGTATTGTGCTCTTTACCTTCCAATCCAAATTTGCGCAGTCTTCAGCTGACATTGCCGTTGGTTTAGTACCTAGATCTACCACGACCCACTGATCTTTATCCACCAACAAGTCCTCCATCTTGAGTTTCTACAACTCAAAGCTCTAACCATTAAATTTCTCTATCTATATCTTTCCACTACTCGCCATCTTCTTTCACCATAAGAATTGATCCCACAGATCTCCCACTGAACAGGGTCTACAACAGGCTCGAGAAAAACCCACCAGAAGCAAAGGTGTCCCTTTGAAGCCAAAACATCTATGATACCAAATGTAGGTTTTAACCCCATTAAAAAATTATCTGCATACGAATTCTAAAAATAGAAAATAAATAATGGCAAGAGAATAAAACATAAAACATATATACACAAAGATTTTCCCCTGGATCCCAAAACCGAGATTTCTAGATTGATTTTGCAGTATATTCCATTCAATGTTACAATACATATATATCAATGTCGAAGCATCCATAAACCCCAATAATTAACCCTAAATTAGAACATAACCATAATTCCCTTGACTAGATCTACAAAATACCAAGGGCAAAAAACCATCATGCCCAAAACCATGTACGAAAACCACGCACAAAACAATAGGTAGGCTCACCCACCTAATATATGGCCCAAAAAAAATTTCATCAGGTCGCTACCCTAGACCTTGTAGAGGGGGACTGCTGCCCCCTTGTGAACCCCCTGCTGCACTCGGCACAATGAACAGGGAGGGTTACCCCCAATGTGTCAGACTAGTTGTGGAAAGAATATACCGTACACCCAACATAAATGGTGTAGAATCAGATACAAAGATGAAAGGGTCTGCCCTGACATGTTTCCAAACACTTTAGATGACTTTCCAAATAAATGGTACAAACTAGAAGAAGCTCAAGGACAATCCCTACAATGGAAAGAGTTAATTTTTTTTTTGTTTTTTGTTAAGGATTTTGAGTTTCGACTAGAAGAACAAAAATTGGTTGATGCACCCAACAAATAAAACATTTCATAAAGAAAAAATATCTTGACAATCTCAATCAAGAAACAACAATCAAACTCTCATCGATTTGTAATTACGTATCATGCTTACCAAAATATAGGATGGCTAGTCAAATAGAAATGGAAGAAGCCTATGTACATGGCCAAAGTTTTTGCTAGAAAAAGGTCCATCCTAAAAATTAAAAAACACTAAAAGTTGTGTACAAACATGAAAAACATGAAATTGAGAAGCTTAGAAAAGAAAATTTCCCACTCGCCTATCAAGAGGTGAAATTTAGAAACCAATGAATCGATGAGTCAAAGGTCCCCAATTGGATTGATGTAGAAATTAAAATAAAAGAAGTCAACATATCAAATGATTATCAACCAAACATCGCTTGACTAGGTGACTACTGGTCAAATAAGAAAACAACATAAATTTTTGACTTACTTAAAGAATACCAGTATGTGTTCACCCATGATTACAAAGGTCTCAAAGGACTTGTAAAATAAATGGGGGGGATGAAAATCAACCTCATTCCAGGAGCTAATTCTATCAAGAAGAGAGCCTACAAGCTTGCACATAAATATAAGCCCATCGTTCAAAAAGAAATAGAGGGGATGCTTGCTACTGACATCATCTACCCAATTGAAACATCAGAATGGGCATGTATTATTTTTATGCAACCCAAAATTTATGACTTGACGATGTTGCATATATGTGTTGATTATCGGAGACTAAGCAAACTGATAGCAACTAATCCATTTCCAACCCCATTCGCCAATGGAATTATAAATGAAGTTGCAGGGCATGAATGCTACTCCTTTACAAATGGGCTCTCAGGATATAATCAGGTTCCAATTGCAGAAGAAGGTTAGAGAAAAACTACGTTTGTCACCAAATTTGGTTCCTTTGCAAATCTCTGATTAATTCCCTTTGGTCTAAAAACTGTGTCAACAATATTCTCAAGACTCTTGTAGTAAAATATTTTTAGGAATATATATTTAAAACAATGATAGTCTAACTTGATTATTATATAGTCTATATTCTATCCAATGGGTTAGGCTGCTGTTGGATAGGTGTAGACAAATTTGTTGAGAAATGGCAATAAGAAATTCCAGTTTAATTTTTCCTTGAATTAAACTGAGAATTATAAGCAAATTCTATTCTCATAGCAACTTATAAATAGTTAATTAAGTTTAATTAACTTAATTAGGTTAGGAATGTTGAGTTGGAAGTCTTTCTGTAGTCATGTATATGTTCTCCCTAAGTTTTAAGGGTCCATTATGAGTTTAAATTGAGTTGGAAATTAAATCACTCAATTTACTGAGATAAGTTAATTTAAATTATTTCCAAATTGTTTATGGAACTAATAGAGAAGTAATAGTCAGTTGGTGCACTAGTGCATCCACTAGCGCTCCTCCAGTTAACTGAAGATTCCCTCATGAGAAACTCATGCATGTCAGTGCAGAGAAAGACCCAGTTGAGACTAGAGTGCAGGGACATTATACTATCAGTGGTATTATTTATTAGCGTGTAAATATCATGCATGCATCAGAGATTGATCCTATGTTTGGATTGCACAGGGTTGGAAGCATGAATTCCCTTTAAATACATGATATTCATCCTAGGAATTACGCAAGAGATTAGGAGATGGAGAAAACTTGTGAGCTAAGAGAGTTAAGCATACTTGTGAGAAATTGTTCTAGTGAGAACAAGCTTTGTCTCTTTACTCATATTTATGATATATACAATGTAGCTAGTGAGGTTTTGAGTAGTGGCTTTCCCTAGATACATCTTGTGTTATGTGCCATTTATTTATCTTCTTCTTGTTCATATTGTTTTCATCAATCTATTGGCTTCCGCTGGTTGAAAGTAGAAGTAGATTCTTGTCCTATGCTTCAGTAAATTAAATGAGCTTGTGAATCTACAGGATTCTCTACATGGTATTAGAGTTGTGAACAATATATTAGAGGAGATTTTGAAGTTTTGAGTTTTGGATTATAAGTGAAATTCAAATTTGCAATACATACTTCAGGATCAATAGATGGTGTTCTACACTTTGCGGCTCGAGTATGCCTTGGAAGGAAAATCTAATTTTATAGCCTGGAGGGATAGAATGGAGGATGTGCTAGAGGATAATGGCTTGGAGGAATTCTCTGATCAAGAAATTACTAAGCCAACAACACCGGATGCACAAAGTTTGGCTGAATGGAAGAAGTGTGTGGTGAAGGCGAGGCGGATAAACCTTGAGGGAGTTCGAGCCCACATTGTTTCAAGTATCCATGGAAATGAAACTCCATATGCTATGTGGAAAACATTG
The DNA here is from genome assembly GCA_000404065.3 of Pinus taeda. Taxonomy (NCBI): domain Eukaryota; kingdom Viridiplantae; phylum Streptophyta; class Pinopsida; order Pinales; family Pinaceae; genus Pinus; species Pinus taeda. Next base: position 404,742 of record APFE030120774.1, read on the forward strand.
ATGGACTTGTATCAAAACAGTGACCAAAGGAAATTGGCACTAAAGGACAAACTTCGAAAAATCAAAATGAGCAAAGACGAGACGATTCCAAAATACTTGACCAAGTTCACTCAATGTCGTGATGAACTTGGAAGAGTTGGTATCATGGTTTCTGAGGATGATATGGCGATTATTGCACTTCTAGGACCACCAAATAGTTGGCATAGTTATCAGGGCTCTGTCAATTGTCGGGAGAAGCTACCAGATTGGGAACGACTGTGGTTGGATTTGATGCAGGAGGAGATTAGGAGGAACACCAGGGATGGCTCTTCATCAAAGACTGATGATGAAGAGAGCTATGCCTTAGCGATTAAGGGGAAGAAGGGGAAAGGGAAAGATTCTCATTCTAAATCAAAATCTTATGATGGAGGTAATAAGAAAGACATGATGAAAGTTAAGTGCTTTCTTTGTCATGCGCTAGGTCATTTTGCTAGAAATTGTCCACTCAAGAAGTCCCGAGGAGGAGTAGTAGGTGAGGCTTTGGCCTCTCAATTTGAATTGGAACTCATTGCATGCATGTAGTCATCAATGATGGGAAGTGTATGGTACTTAGATAGTGGAGCTTCATTCCACATTACTGGCAACAAAGAGTTATTCAGTGACCTAGAGTAGAAATATCTCCAGATGCATATCAATATGGGTGACGATGGGAGGTATAATGTTACTGGATTGGGCATGATTAATTTTCATAGGGATCATGGGGCTCCACTCACCTTGAAGAATGTTATGTATGTGCCCAGGCTGAAGAAGAACTTTGTATCCATTGCCATGCTTGAGGATATAGGCTATGATGTGATCTTCTCGAAAGGAAAGGAGTTCTTTCGACACATAGCCATGGGTCAAGTAAAGAAGATAGGGATTTAGGTGAAGAATCTCTATAAGATGGAGATAGAGTGTGTTGACTTGAGCACAAAAATAGAAAGGGTGTAGAGGCAATACATTGGTGAGTTGTGGCATAAGCGATTGATCCACTTGCATCATGGGGCTTTGAAGATATTGTAGAAGATCTCTTCCAGTCTTCCCAAAGGTATGCTTGAGAAAGTTGGTACATCCAAGGGGTGTACTTTGGGAAAATATGCCAAGTATTCCTTTCACAACAGAGATAGTTGAGCAGAGGCTATTGTAGAGTGAGTCCATTCATATGTGTGTGGACCATTCTCGACAACTTCCATGACCAAACACATGTATTATGTTATATTTTTTGATGACTATTTTCATGTAGAAAAAGGGTCAAAATTTCACAAAGTTTTGTGAGATTAAATAATTGGCGGAGAAAGTGTTAGGAAAGAAGGTTAAAGCTCTATGGAGCGATAAGAGTGGTGAATATGTATCAAATGATTTTAAGAACTTCTGTGTAGCGAATGTATTAAATGGGAGTTGACGGCACCCCATAACCCTCAGCAAAATGGGGTGGCCGAGAGGAAGAACATTAGCATGGTAGGGGCAGCAAGGGCAATGTTGCATGATCAGGGCCTACCACTACACTTGTGGGCTGAGGCATGCAACACAACAATTTATGTTCAGAACCATAGCCCACATCGGATACTTGAGATGAAGACACCATAGGAGATATGAGTACAAAGAAATCTTTGTAAGCAAGATTGTGGTGGCCGACCTTATTTATGTTAGCAAATTATATATTATAGAACAATGGAACACATAAAATATTGTAGAAGTATAAACAAGAGAGACACATATATACATGGTTCACCCAATTTGGATTACGTCCACGAAGAAACAACCAGTCCTTCCTTTATATTACCCAGCAAAATGAAGAGACAAAACCTACAACAAATCCACTGTAATTTCCTCTTTGCTCTCACACAATCTCCTCTCTCTTTTGTCCCTCAGAATACACGTCTACATAGTTGTAATACAATTCCCTCATATATAGTGAGGGTTGCCTTCTAGGGCAAAAAACCCTAAATTAAACATAACTTCTATCATTAGATCATCTGCCTGATGAACCCTCGTCCCCCCTGGACCCCCTTAGACCCCCCTGGCAGCAAACAAATGGGCGACGTTGCCACCCCATTACGAATTGGGGTCTAATATGGTGATACCTCTGAATAAAGGAGATAATCGTGCTTCACACCCAACAATTTCAAGATTGTTGAATCTGATGCAAAAGTGTGACATATTTCGATGGTCCAGGCATCCATTTTAAAAAAATCATATGCCACTATAATTGATTGTTCCGTCGTTACCTTTTGATATTTGGGTGATTTACTTTGTCATTCCCTTCCCCAAAACAACTAAAAATTTAGGAGCAAAGTATATTATAGAAACGATATAATATTTAAAAAAGCGGGTGGAAGCAAAACAATCGAATTTTGTACAAAGGAGGTCACAACGAAGTTTATTTATGAAAATATGGTAACTTGATTCAACTATCCTATGGTCATAATCAACGATAGAGAAACACACTTTGTAATTGCTACAATTCAAACATTGATGCAAAATTTCATGATTGAGCATAAGAAGACTACTGCTTACCATAAAAAAGAAAATGGAACCATGGAATCATTTGATAAAATGTTGAACCAAGGCATAATTTTTTTTTGCAATTTAGATAGTGACGATTGGGATGACAAAGTACCCATCATTCTTTAGGCATATCATTCAACCTACAAATAGTTGACTAGAACTACTCGTTTCAAGCTGGTCTATGGCCAGGAAGTAGTTGTCCCATTTTAGTTCTAAAAAAATGTAGTAAGCGTATTGACTGTACTAAAATACAACACCAAAATGCAAAAGGAACGACTATATCAATTACAACATTTAGAAGAAGCCAAACTTCATGCACTCCACCATTAGCAAGCTAGTAAGAATCAATAAAATGCTTGGCACGATAGGAAATTATAACAAAAAATCTAAAAGTCGTAGAGTTTTCACTATTACATGACATTCGAGTGAAGGGAAAGCCAAAAAAGCTAGAGATTTCATGACTTTGACCCTTCATTATCAAGCCTATGTGTTTCGGGTCTAGTACAATTGAAGACACTACAAGGGAAACTGTTCAAGTAACTTGTTAATGGTGACCAAGTTAAAAAAGTACATCTCTTAGAAATAATGGCATGAACCTAGTGAAAACATTTTGAGGTGTCAGGGACATGGGTTAGATTGGAAACCACATTGTGGTGGGCTAACTAATCAAATTTCTTGTAATTTAGTATTTTTTTTCTTAATTTGAAATTAGCAAGTTTATTATAAAAGTATTTATAAATTAGTAACAAGTAAATGAATTAGCAGTTGGAGAACTATTAAAAAGGGGGATCATTGATTAATGAGGAAAATGTGTCAAAAATATCAATAAAGAAATACATTCAAACAAACTTTAAACAACAAAGATCAAAGTAATATAGAGCGATACCAACAACAAAATGAAAGAAGAGAAGATCGTTGAAGAAAATTCAGAGAATATTATACAAAAACAAGCAACTCGAGAGGTAGATCCAAAGAATGAACCAGAAGTAAGACTAATGACAAAAAAAACCCACTTGATGGTACATGATCATAATGAACACTTCGATATGAAATGTGATAGGGAAAAACAATTGACTCAACGTCATAAAATAATATTAGAAAGAAATTCAAATAATAATATCATTCGTAGGAGACTATCTTGATAGGTTAGAAAAAGACAAAAATTAAGAATTAAAAATCGAATCCCTTAATGGAAAATTTTAGAATTTTCTCGCATGGATGATCGGGGAAAACCCAAGTTTTTGGACCCCATGAGTTATTTAGAAATTGGCTTTTGAATATCAAGATGATTTTGAAAAAATGGAGGGTTTCACAACATATTTGTTGGACATTGCACCCCCTTCACATATACAACTATGCCTTGATGTAACCAAAGTATAGTACAATAACATTGCAGAGGTAGACCCCTAAGAGCTACCCTATTAGCCATCGTTCAAGTAAATTTTCCAAGAATTGTGCTGACAATCTAAGATGTTGCTCCCAATTCCTTTGGTCCCCCTTCAAACACCTGCAAATATCATCACCCTCTTTGATGTAGAGTAGGAGGAAGAAAGAGAAATTGCAATTATCTGTTATCTCTTAGAGGAAACCTGACTACAGGAAAACCTATAAGGTAACCTCGAAACTCTTTGAGGTTGAAATCTAGCCCTTCAACCTAGAGAGGGATCTCTCCCTAAAAATCAAATACTATAGGTCGTTGTAGTAGTAGGTTTTGCAATTGAGTTTTCTGGCCAGATTTATCTAAAGGTGAAGTTTGGTTGGAATACATGAAATAGTACCATTAGGCATGGAGTCTAATCCAATCAGGTACATATAAACCTAGTTTTGATGAGAAAAACACAAAATCAGGCTAGTGAAAATTCCTTTGACACTTTAAGGAATTTGGAAAGAAAATGAAGGAGATTAGTGCAATGGTTGAGTTAACAACATTTATAAATGCCTGATAAACAAAGAAAAAGGAGCATAAAATATGAATCCCAATCTCATACTCTTTTTTTTCAAACATGAGGAAGTATAAAACGAAGAAAAAATAGACATGGAATCTTAACATGAGAATTTCTGTAACCTGCTCATGAACACTGTTTTCATTAAAATATGCTAAAAAATACACAAAGGATGATATATCTCAAATAAAATCCAACCCTTTCTTTGTCTACAATAACTGTAATATGTTTGTAGCTCAAAAAAATTTACGTAATGAAATAGAATAAATATCTTAGGTACATGTATCTTGAAAATTTCTTTTAAACATATCAAAAAGTCATAATAACTTGTTGAAAATTATGTTGAAAATGTGGGTGAGAAAGTGTATCTTGATCATGTTCTCCTCATTGTAGATCAACCTTGTCATCCTCCAAAAATGGGCTCTGTTTTGTTGTTGTATTCTTGGTCATCCATGCTGCAATACACTGATACTACCATTGTTAGTCTTGTAGCTACTTGAACCAATGGTTTCATTGATAAGCTGACTACCTATGGATTTTCCAAACTATTTCCTTTTCAGAAAGGGCCTACAATGGAAATGTCAACACTTTCTATGTAAAATAAGTTGACAAGGGAAATGTCAACTCTACTCTATGTTGTTCTGTATTTAAACGCTCACAGGTGTGTGATCAGTGATAGATCACCAAAAACTCATTATAGTAGTGACTTGATCAAAAACTCAAAAATGGTCATCAACATCCTAGCTGAGGGTGTTGGGTGCCTCCAAAAGAACATCCACCTTGTGCATTTTCTTCCTCTCACTGTGTCTGGTATCTATATGGATTTTCTTCTTAGTTTCCTTGGCCCTTTACCTTTTAGAACCTGAACTTTTCCCTTTGTTTATTATCAGTTCCTTTAATGGGACATTATCAACACTTATCACTTCCTTGATGAGGTTAGGATTTTGCTTTAATTTTATTTTCAACCTTAATTTATTTAAAGGCCCGACGTGAGGTTTCTTCCCTCCTTGAACATTTGAAATAGAGAGGGTTCTTCTTCATCTTGGGGCTCAATTTCGATTTCTTTTCTCTTGTTTGTTTCTGGTGGATGCGTTTCTGCAGGGGAAATCTTAGTGGGTGGTTCTTCAGGGGGATTAAAAAAATGAGATAGGTTTTTAGTAGGAGGGTTTTCAAAAGTAGGGTGGGTTTTCTTCAGTTTGGCACTTATTTTGGCATACACCTCAGGGATTCTAGGCTTAGAAGATGAGGGAATCTCTCTCTCTTTTCAAATTTTGGCTTTAGTAGAGGTGCCATTAGTAGAAGTTTCTATGTCGGTTTTCTTACTTTGCTTAGTACCTTTATGTCTTCCTCGTTTGGCTTTAGGGGGCTGAGGTTGAAACCCTTCCAAAAATAGGAAATGGATCCAAGTCCTGCTAGCTTTGGACAAATGGTTCTCAATTAACAATTTAATTAAATCCTTGTGGTAAACAAAATGAAGGGATGGGTTTACCCAGGCCCAAAAATGAGAAACCATGTGTTTAAGACTCTCTAGTAAATAAAAACAAGCATTCATTCTTACTTGCCCTACTAGATGAGCTAGGAAATGAAAATGGTAAATATTTACCCTGCTAAAGCATCCTTCGCACATGAAGTATTGGTGGGTAATGCATAACAACCCATGCATTTATCCTCCAACCATGATCTATGCACCCTTGTCTTCTAATTTCTGTCCTTGAATTCAACCATCAGGAAAAAATGGGACATCAATTCCAGCTAGAACATGGCCTTTGAAGACCCTTTCTCTTTCGTCGGCAAATCTGTAACTTAGGCGATCAATTCCTCTTTGACTAGGAACGAAAGTCCTCCTACCTCCACCTATTTTCCGTCAAATCCCTGGGCGAATGAGATCATGGCATTCGGTGCATTAGTGGAAAAATTCTTGCCACCCATCTTGCTGATATTGTTGCTGAATGTCTAAATAAATATCCAGAAGGTCGGGGCCTCTGGGCTCGTTTCGGTTTAGTTTGCCACTCCTCACCATTTTTCATATGATTTGGTGATTGCAAAAATAGGAAACTGGGATTGAACGTTGTATCTCTACCGACAAAATTGAAATAAACTACTCTCGAGTGCTCAAACTAACACATCTTTGCAAATGACAAAGGTGAAAACAACATGCTATAAAAACAATGAGATTTTTTTTTTTAAACATACTAACTGATTGACAGGTGAAATGATTATTCTGACCCTTTGATAATTACAAACTCACACCATAATTCTTTGGCAGTGAAATTTTTCACTTTCAATACATACCTTTCACCTCAAGATAAATCATGGTGTGATTGACCAATAATTACCTTATCACTATCGTGGAATGTGTCAGCATGTTGTAAAAAACCAAAATTCAAATTTGATTTTTTGCACTGATATTCCCGCAATCAGCTAATACCTGATAACGAAGACACTGTTCTTGTCAGCGTATTCCCATTAATCATTTTCCTGAAGCTGATAGATGTTGATAATTGCATTATCGACATTCCCATTTTTATTACAAATTTCTTTCATTGACATTGAAGTTGTTAGCATTTACAAATTTTTGTTTTTCAAACTGAAACTAAAAAGTGTTAATAGTACTTACAACCTTTTAAGGTTAACTTGTTAATTCCCTTGTCAGATTTGGCTAATATGTCCAACCTCAAGGAATCTCAGTCTCCAACCACTTCGACTTCCTCATCATGAATTCAATGGAGGATGTCTTATCGAATATCAGAATTCATGATCCACAACAATAATAACAACTTGATTGAATTGTCCAATAATCATTGGAAACAAGACAAAGGGAAAAGTAGTGAAAAATCCAAGGAAAATGCACGTCTTAACATCATCTATTGAAGAGGACTTATTATAAGCATTTAGGTATGCCAAAGATTTTTTTTATTGAAATTGTGCGAAAAAGATGAGAGAGGGTCAAAAAATGACCCCATTGCATACTTTGGCACAAAATGGTAGTTTCGCTCAAACACAAAATCAGACATGGTCAGGCCCAAGCACAAAGTAGAAGGACAAGGTTCTCAAGATTGATTTAAATTTAGACCCACCTCCTCTATCTCTAACACATGTTGAGGAAGAACATGAAGGAGATAAGAAGACTTTGTCAGACCAACTTGACTGACAAGAATATTCATTGAAGCACACTGTGTAGGATGAAAAAACAAGAAGGGATAATGTATAGACACACGATACATCGATTTGTTAATTTTTCCTAGGGCTATATTGTTCTTTTCTTTAGATAATCTCATTTCATCATTTATATATTGAATTCACCCCACAACATCATGACACCATTAAAAACATATGCAATTATGTAGAAATAACAATATCATCATCAATGTAGCAGAACATAAAGGAAAAATAGAAGAAAAACATCCACATGTAGAGATACCAGGATTGATCAAAGACTAGGGAAAAACACCACAAGGGGGAAAACCTTTTCAAATTATTCTTGTTATTAGATTGTCATAAAATTTTCATGCAAAGAGAGAGGACAATAATCCATTTCTTCATTCACAAGACTATCCAACAAAGTTAACCAAATCATATCATAGACATGAACCCAACAATAATGCTAATAAAAACCATGATTTAGAAGCCTGTAGTCAGCTGTCAACATCTGCATTCAACTATTGAAATCTATGGTAAGTTTTCAAATGAACCACTAGGTCCCAGCTACATGAAGAGACATATATGCATGCGGTTGGAAGCTTCTTGCCATGGGCAGAGGCTTGTGTGCATGTGGCTATAGCCAAAATATTGCTTGGAAACCCTGTGAATGTGAACCAAAAACCCTAATCACACACGTGATCTTCATACCCTGTAATTTTGGGCCTATACAAACAAATTCCACATGAACTAATTTCATACCTTTGCAAGCCAAAACTAAAGAAGATAAAAAAAGAATGTTTGGTGATTGTCTCCAAATGAGGGTCACTTCACTTAAATTTATAGCCATCCAAGGGTGTCCAGTTTTTATTTTTTGTTGACCTATCCTTTTGTGCACATGTGGGTTTCCATATTAAAAATATATTTTTCCTTAACCAAATTAAATTATTCTAAGGGATAGACTTGAGTCTTCCTTTATGAGGATGATTGTCCAATGAAGGGAATTTGTCCCTGAGCTACCAAATTAACACTCCCTCTCATCTAGGGAGAAATTTTTGACTACAATACATGTCCCAACACAAGTGTTTCCGCATCATAAAATGGTTTCTTTGCTCATCTTTGCTCATATCTACTCATCCTTGCTTATCTATGATAATCTTTGCTTGTCTTCTGATCATATGTCGAAAACTCTTGAATCTAAAAGAAGAATAATTTTACATCAAATGGGAGCTCAAGCTACCACCCTTAATAGCATTGGATATCTTAGCTTAATCCAGAACAACATCAGGGAGACTTGCTCAACATGGAACCACATTGGGGAGCCCAACTCAATTGTAAATCCACTAAGAATGAGGAAGGTCCTATAGGACACTCTTACCTCATGTCTATGATAATGGGGAAGATCCTATGGGACACTCTCATCCCAATTCATCTCATAGGTGAGTATACATCTTCCACCCTATGTCGAGAAATAGGAAAGATACAAGATCTCATCCATTGTATTACCTACTGATATTACCAACAATGACCCTTAAGAGCCATCTAGTAGAACACCTACATCATTATTCGAGGTTGGGTGAGATACCCAACCTACCAAAGGTAAGGATCACATGCCCCCAAGCCTCCTTAACCCATTGGGAAGATAGAGAGGGATAATCCCAACAAGCTCAACTTGTGGGTATGTTGCCAACTAGGGTATACTTGGCTAGACCAAGAAAGGGGAGAATATGTATTCCACCCTATGGGTGAAAGATAGGGGTGTTACGCTATTTCCCATAGATACCTCAACCCTAGTGGCCCTTAATGCTCCATTCCCTCCTTGGGGAACTTAACTAAGGGATAAGAGCTATGCTCAATGTTAGTGATTAGTCCAGACCCTTGCCTAAGAGGGTCACATCCATCAATCCATGCTGCTCTCTGTAGATTAGAAACATATAAATGTGCTCATATCCGGTATCGTCTCAAATAATTCACTAAAGAGTTTAATCATACTACTTTATGCATTTATTTTGAGGCAAAATCCTTTATTTTCCTATTCATATAAAAAATCAAATAAAATATCATGTTAGAACAAATACATGTCATAAAAATACCTTATTCATCTTTCCTCTCACGGATGCAACAACCAAAAGCCTAAGCCTATCCATATAGCAACATTGTCTCAATATATGAAGATATCTCAATCCCAACTATATGTACGAGATTAGTTTCCAATTAGATTCAACTCTTGCTGTCATAATATATCATTTCCATATCCATAAACTTATAAAAAACTTTATAAAGAGATTCCTTAACTAAACTATCTCATAGATAGCCATGATTGTAACAATGTACTCAAACTTGGTCATGCTTAAAGATAATAACTTCTACTTCCTACTCATCCAAGGTTTCATGGAAAATCCAAAACTAAAGCAACACCCAAATATGCTCTTTTTATCAATGATATATCTAGCCCAGTCAACATCAATACATCCATGCAATCATACATCTCTGGCATAATGTTTCAGACTGAGATTTATCATCTCATGTAGATTATTTTAAAAATGTGATTGGCGACAACTCAATTTGTACTCAAGTTTTTTACTGCAAAGCATATACCAAACATGTGTTCTCAAGGAACATCAATACCTCAATCAACTATCAGTAATCAAAGGAGTCTTCTAAGTTAGGTCCAAAAATATCTCTGCATAATTCAATTCCATTAGGGTGTCTAAGGATTTGCATTTAGTATTTCCAAAGCTTTCTACTAGCTTCATGTCATATTTTCCTTTTCCAAACTTCTAATCCCAAAAAGTAATGCATCATGCCAAGATCCTTCATCTCGAACTTTGAGGCCAACACCCTCTTACTTTTATATTCAAAGTCTCATTAGCTCTGAAGAATAGATATTCAACGTATAAAACCAAAATTTAAGGCATACCTTGGACCACTTTGAAGTAGAGGTTCTTTTCGAAACGACTTCCAAGCTTCACCATGTAGCTATCAATGTGGACATACTAGGCTTGGGAAGCTTGCTTCAAGTCATATAATGCAATATGTAAATATAACATTGACCAAACCAATATACCAAGCTTCAAACAAGTCAATACTATGCAATCAAATCAACCAAGTCTTGTTATCAAGCCTTAAATGTAAAACCATAACAAATATCAAAACCATGAAAGTTTATGTGAATGTTAGTATTAAACTTTTCAATCCAAGTCCCCAAGTACCAGGTTACAACCTTGTCTATTATCATAATAACAACTTTCATATATCAAGAAATTTAAAGCCAAACTTCACCAAACCATCCACGTGATCATAATATGAATAATTTTTGTTTCTAAATGTAAATGCATACACCAAGGACAAGTCATATAAGTTTCTACCATCAATTTACTGTGAAATCTATGTAATAACCAGAATAGAAATTACTGCATAACGAGGAGAAATCCTTTATTTTTGTACTGGATTTAATGATAAAATAAAGACAACTAACATAATGATATTCATACTATAAACCCCCAGAAACAAAAGATGCGTTAAGACATTCACATTGCAACATAAATATCTTTGCATAAGACAACAATCATGTCAATTATGAAATTCTCCTCAAGATTCTATTAATGATGATTCTCTAGATTTAAACCCTACAACACAAGTGAGGGCAGATTCCAAAATGTATGTCACTTCACTTTTTTTAGAGAGGCATATCTATCTTCATTTTGATCCTTGCAGTGAGTCAAACATTATGTATATCTTACTATTCATTTTTTGTCCATAGAAATTTATGTCATGCACTAATGGTTTCATGCATAAGGTTTTAGATTTTTGAATTCTATAGGCTCAGCCATACCCATAGGCCTTCTTCTGTGTGGCTGGGAGGCATGTATTTGCACCCTTAATCCTTTCTCCTAGCGGTTGGGGCTTGGACTAGGAAAAACCCTCTCAACTTAGATCAGAACTTGTCAAAACTAACAATATCAAATGATCATCTATTCATGCCTAGAAACCTTTCTTTAACAATCAAGAGTCTTATGTTTATTTACTGAAAATAATAATGGGTGTTGTAGTCTCATGGAGTTTCTCCCTTTGAAAAAAAATCCTATTCAGTCATTATTCAATACATCAACTTATTTATCTAAATACTGTCACACATCAACAAAACTATCAGATCACAGATTCACAAGTTTTCAAACATATATGCATCATAGTCATGTAGAAAATCATCATCAACTACTTCATTATAAAAAATGAATGTATCATCAAATATTCATAAAAATTTAGTGTCATATAAGTGTATATTCATACTATAATCACAACATCACTTCTTTACATTGCTTCAACCATCATATTTGGGCATCCAATTTTACCACTTGTGAGATTTACTAAGTTTAATAAAACCTAACCAAGATCAACAAGAGTATCAGTCTTATTGTCACACTTTTATCATTAGGGTTACCATGCTTATCACAAGCATTAATAATAATGGCAAGTTATCAAAATCAATGTTTCTATCTAACTTTATAAAATTAGGAAATCCACCATGGCTTGCAAAATATCAAGAGTACCAATATATCACATGTACCAGAAATCAATCTTACTTTCATATGCAGGTACGAGTCATTCATGAAACTGATATTCAACATACCTTACTACTTAATTTTCCATCCAATTTTGTAGCTAAATCATAACACTAAACAATATACTACACATACCTTATAGTATTCATATACCTTTGTAACTGATGGGCCTCCAAATTAGACACAAACTAAGGTCCATCTAGCCTTTCTTAGGCACATGAGGGCTATATTAAACCTCTCCTTCTACACATAATATTTTTTTAAACTTTAATATGTTCATTAGGAAGGTTTAGAGATAAATGAATATTTGTGCCTAATATTATTTATTTTTAAAGAATATTGTGAGAATATTGGGCAGATTATGAAGATTTGGAGGAGGAGATAATTTAGGGACTTGCTCCCTACTATAATAGTATCAATATTGGATAAGAAATCAACAAGATATTATGAACTTATTGAACAAATTCCTCCAATGATTGAGAAAATTTAGGGATGTGTTCCTTGTCATTTAATGCAGATTCCTAGAGTTAGGAACCAGATTCACTATTTGAGTGATTTTGAAGGGGAAAGCTTCCTCCTTTCAAGGAGAGTGCTTCCTAATCATTTTTTATAAGTACCAATTTGAATTTTACTCTACGGTTTGGTGTTTATTGGGCTTATTGTGGAGAAAACTTGTATTTTTTCAACTCCACTTTCATTTTTAGTAGGGATGTAATTAGATTGATTCAAATAAAGAAGCTTGGTGCCATTTTTAGTTTCTAAAGCTTGATCTCATTCATAGGACTCTTAGGTTCCTTGGGCTTGGCCATCCCAGGAGCCTCAAAGCCATTTTGTGTAATTTACTTTTCTTCTTTTCACTTCTTATTCACATGCATCTCTTGTTCTTGTTTTTCTTATTCTGCATTTAGTATTACTGATTTCTTGCTGTAGAATTGGGTTAGATGGTTGTAGTGAGTTATTTTGCAGGATCACAAGCATGATTTCATCCTTGGATAATTTTTTAAGGTCATAGTAATCATTGATCTACTTGGATTAGTTTGCTTATACACAAATCTAAAATATTCTGGAAGTCCCTTGTAGAAAATAGTAGTAATTATATGCTATTTTTAGAACATGAGAATGAGCTTCATTTGAGTTTATTCCACTCGTATTAGATCATAAAAACATTCAGGTTAATAAAAAAAATTACCCCACTGCATTTTCACTTTATTAGGTTAGTCATTTGATAGGTTAACTAGCTCACTAGTTCTCAAATTTCTAGATTTTAGACTAGTAAGTTTTTTCTATTTTTAACACGTGTTAACAGGGGTATTTTTGAGTGATTACACTTGGAATGGAGACCTAATAAATCCTATTAAATAATTTTTTTTTCCCATCCCATTTTTGTTTGATTTAATTGGTCATTTGGTGAATTATATCTTCCTATAGCAAACCTGTAACTTCCTGTAGCAAACATTCTAACTTTCTGTCACACTCCTCTAGCACATGTAAATTTGACCAGATTTTCTCAAAAAGCTTGGTTTTTGTCTCCTAGGATTGAATCATAACCCCTAGGCTCTAAATCCATGATTAAGGAAGAATAAAACACCAATTAGGACATGCCTTTTTAAAAAGTAGAATAGACCTATTTATTTGAATTCATGCTCTTAGGATTTCAATTACAAATTGTTGTTCTTGCCTAGGATTAATTTCTTTTCAAAGTAGCATTTCCATTTATGAAATTTGTTTAGGATTTTATTTCATTACATTCAATCCATTACATCATGACAAAAAAATAAGAAAACATTGTATGTTGCACATATAGTGTCGATACCTCTCAAGTTTGTACGAACTCCGGGTTGATAATTAAAGTTGGTAGCCTTGGGAATTGCAACATTCTTGTTACAATTCTGAGGCTCATCACTTTTTGGCACTGTTTGCGGGGAATTGTAAAAGTAAGCATTGTTTTATTCCCTAGTTGATTCACTACTTTTACTTTCTGCAAATACAAAAAAGATTTGCATTAAGAATATTTCATTTCAATTTTTTTTTTGCATTGCATTAGCATTCTTATTCAAAAAATAATAATTTAAAAGTACTTATCCAACACCAATGCCTCCTCCCCACCCCATTTAATCACATCGTGCAGTAAGAGTGACATCACCGTCCACTTTTTCAGGTATAAGAAGATGAGGTGACATAGAAGGTAGAGAAATGGATGGAGATGATGACAATGAAGAAGATCCTCTTGAATTTCCCATACACGATATTGATGTGAGTGTGCATATGAAGAGCATCCCTCCATCTTTCCTTCCCAACTTCTATGGTATGAGGCCTGAGGATTTGGAAACATTTCTCTTTGAATTTGAAATCCTTTGTAGATCTTATGGTTACTTACTTAACACTTAAGTTGAGATTGTTTCCAGCAACATTGAAGGATAGAGTTGTTAAATGGTTCATGAGTTTAGGGACTAATTCAATAAGATCATGGAATAATATGGAAAAGATATTTCTAGAAAAATATAAAGATCATGATCTTAAAGAAGAAATATTTAGAATGAATCAAAAAGAATATAAGATCCTTGAGGATCTAATAAAGGGAATCATGTATAATGTTAAGAGGGAAACAATACATAATTTAGGTTTTGACACACTAAAAACCCTCTTACTTAGAACAATTAAGGATGAGTGGATTGATCTCCTTGATCTCATGAGTATAGGTAATGTACACCGATTATCATTTGAAGAAATTTGTGAAACATGCAAACACATATCAAGAGGATAGACAAGAGTAAGTAAATAAACATGAAGATTGGTAAGTTGAGATAAACTTGGAAATTTATTTGATGACTTTAAAACATAAATTCTTAGCAATGTAAGAAAACAAGTATAAATGCTAAGAATGCAAGATGAAGAAAAAGAAGATGCTGATATTTATGATGTCCATGTAGAATCACTTGTTGTTAAATATTTCCCATCATTACCAAGGCTGAAGGAAGTTTACCAAGAGGACACTGGAGCTATGTTATGTAGCTCCACGAAGACTATGGAAAACTAGTCAACCTGGTATGACGCGAGAGCCTCATTCACAATTTCAGTATTTTTCACATCCATCTCAAAGTAATTGGAACACACCCTTTCCTTAGGAACCTTGGTCATCTCAACTCCAAAACCAATATTGGCAACAAGGTTGGCAAGGAACTTATGAGATAAATCCACAATATCCTCAATATTTTACTCAATATCCTCTATACCCAACTCCATGTTATCCCTAACATCCACCTCGAGCACAACCACAACCCCAACCACATCCATCTCAAAAATCCACTCCCACTCAACTACTTGTACCACCATTTCCGAAACCTGACAAGGAAGTAGCTCGACCCACTTACAATGTTGAGGTACAATGATTCCTAACATCTCCTCTTGATCTCAATGGTATTCATCTTAGCGCAAGAAGAGTATTACAAAAAGGAGATTCTCTTGATGTCATTGAAGGACAACATTCATAAAAGGAAGATTCAAACGAGAAGGCCAAATAATCATGGGCTGCACTTGATGAAGAGCAGATATCAGAATCAAAGATTGAGAAAGTTCCCTCTTGTTTACCATCATATCCTCTATGTGTTCAAGAGATAATCAACAAATAGAAGAAGATCTAAACTTCATGGAAGAAGAAGACATCCAATATGATCCAAATCAGCAAGTGGACTAGGGGCATCACAACTATATTGAAATATGGTTCCAAAAAATCATTAAGTTGCAAAAACACACTCTTCTTCAACTATGCCTGATATTGTCAAAGTCAAAGAATTTGGTCTCTGAAATTCAGATACATGTCAAAGCATATATTTCAAGCCTACACATCAGTTTATCTATCATCTTGATATGCACATGGCTCCATTGGAAGTATTCCTATACTTGAAAGAGATTTTTTTTCAAGTAGAATAGGATAGAAAAATAAAAATAAAAATAAGATGAAAAAATAAAATCTCAGACAAAAACCTCATTTGAGGCACCTGCGATTGGCTCATTGATTGAAAACCTCCATAAGGTGGTTAATGGGTTGGAAAAAGAGAAAAAAGAGAAAAAGAAAAGATCTTAGGTGAAAACCTCCTTTGAGGCAAGTAGGCATTCCTACTTTTTGAAAACCTCATTGAGGCATCTAGTAGGCTCCCTAACCTTTGCAAACAACGAAAACAAGTTGGCACCAAAAGAAAAAAGTTGGTCAAAAATCTAGTCAAAGGAAGTCAAACTTGGAATTTCTCCTCCTTTGCCTAGATGCTCCAACAGGACCAAATCCATGCCAATCCATCACCCTCATCAGTTTCCACCATCCACCCATGATTCCCAATATTTTCCCATTCATTTTCTTTGTTGTCCTGAAATTCTATAGGAGGGCTCTGTTTTGCTACAGGAAGCCAAAATACACAAAGCATAAATTTGTTTTTTATCATTTCTTAAAAACGGTGCATCCATTTGTCAAGCTGTTTCATGGGGAGATGCATATGGGTGATGGTAACATTCTCAAGCAATTTCAGCAAATTTTGATGCACACTTTTTGAGAAATTGGCCTCCATCACCTACAGCCATTTTAAAGTTTTTTTTTAAAGATTCATGCATCCATTGGCCAATATATTTTATGAGGAGGTGCATAAGGATGATGGCAACATGCTCATAAAATTTTAGATCAATCTAGTCTACCGTTTGAGAGATATGCATAAAACAATTTTGCTACAAGAGGTTGTCTTGAAATGCTACAAGAAGGTCTGAATTGCTACAGGATGGCCAAGAAGAAGCTATACTAGGTAGGTTTGATTGGAGAAAGTGGTCAAATGGTCATGTCTTCTTTAGGGAAGGTTACGAGAAGTCCCCCAACACCACTTTCATCACTCATCCACTCCATTTCACCTAAACTTGCTTAAAATGTTCACTCTGTCCAACCCTATTTACATGGCTTTCATTACTTCCCTCAACACAACCATGCCAACTGAAGACTAGAAGAAAGGATCAAAAGGTTGCTACAGGAAGAAACCCTCCTATAGCAACCTGTGCAGTCAAAATAAATCTATGATATTTTTTTTTATCCCCACCAATAAGAAGCATGAGGGAGTAATGTCTGCACCCAAGAAGTGACTCATCACCCTCAGAAAAAAAACTCCACCAAAATATGCAATCTATTCATGAGAGAAACACTTGCACACACACAAGAACATCATAAGTTAAGGTGAAATCCAGTCAGAAGACATGCAAAACAAACTTACCTCTATTTAGAAATAATATATGATCAACTACAACACTCACATCAAAAGAATATTAGGAGCAGAGAAACAACAACAACAAGAAAACCTAGAGGACCTCCAATATATTATCATGTGCAACCACAAGATAATTAGTAGTAGCTTCAGGACCACCAAAGGTGACTTCACCATTCATAACAACAACTTCAATATCACCTACAAAAACAGATCAAGGGTAAGGCTTAGGTATGTAATCCTTTAAACCTTTCCTACGAATGTATTTTAGCTTGAAAAAAATTGCAAGTGTATGAAGGAAAAGGTTTTTATAGCTAAGATTAGTAGTAGAGAAACCTTGGTCTTATTGAGAAATTAACTTCGCTTTTCCACCAAGAAACCCGCACATGGGGAGAGGTGAAGAAAAAAGTGATGAGGACTTGAGAAAGTGGGATGTAATCATTTAGTCGTGATGGAAGACAAGGAGTGTGAAGTGGTAGGTGATGGCCAACTCGGTTAACTCAAAACACTTTGAGTTTATTTTGCATGCAATGAAAAAATAGAGAAAAATTGAAAAGAAAAAATAATGGAAAAAATCAACAAAAAAATAAAAAATAAAATAAATAAAAGGTGGACCCACCACCTCTTGGCATGCAAATATTAGTTTCTATAGGATTTAGGTTGTGTGCAGCTCATGCACTCACCATTCTGCATCATCTCAATAGCTCAAAAATCAAATTTCAGCCCCTCTATGGATTGCTACATGAAGACTGTAATTGCTACAGGAAGATCCTGCAGCACTATAAGAGGGATCTGAAAAACTACAGGAAGCTACAAGAAGCCTACAAAAGCTATAGGAAGGTCGAGAAACTGCTACAAGAAGTTAATAAGAGTGCTATAGAAAGGAAAATTTCTCCCTTAAGCCTTGGGGAACAAGGGAATATTCAAAGGAAATGGAAAGGGTGAAAACAAAGACGCTACAATGATAAATAGCGCGGCTACAGGAAAGAACATAAGTGCCACAGGAGTACCAATATGCTACAAGAGTACCAACAATACTACAGGAGGTCACCTTGATCAAATTTTTGTTACTGGGGTGTTGAACAATTACTAATTAATTGCCAATAGGGTACAAAGAAACATAATAGAGATGCAAAGGATTTGTTGTAGGAAGTTTGGGTTGCATAATGGTAAATTCTCCAAGGGTGAAAGGTATCCAAGTCACCAATTTGGTCATCATGCCATTCCTTTCTTTTGCTTTAGTTTATTGACCATCATTTCTCCCTATGTAAGAAGAAAGAGCTATATGTTAAGTGTTTTCAATTCCATAATTTAATGAGAAAAGAGAATTTAGATTGCTAATCAAGAGTGCTCATAAGAATTTGATGGATAATATGTTGTGTCATGGCCAAGAATTTGTGTCAACAGTAATAGGCTTGGACTTCAATGAGAATGAAATTAATAATGAGGTAATGGATGCCAAGAAATCCTTCTTTTCACAAGGAGAAGTACCATGGGAAACTAAGCTAGGAGAAGAAATGAAAAAAGAGTAGCAATAATAGAAGAAGGAGGAGCATCACATGGACCAACAAATAGAGAATGAAACAAGCTAGCATAAATGAAGAACCATAGGGAAAGGAGGATGAATAGGTTGTTCAGAGGATGAGCAACAATTTTAGTAGAGGGGTATGTTGGGCCTCCAAATTAGACACAAACTAAGGCCCATCTAACCTTTCTTAGGCACATGAGGGCTATATTAAATCTCTCATTCTACTCCTAATAATGGTTTTTAGCTTTAATATGTTCACTAGGAAGGTTTAGAGATAATTGCATATTCGTGACTAATATTATTTATTTTTAACGAATATTGTGAGAATATTGGGTAGATTATGAAGATTTGGAGGAGGAGATAATTTAGGGACTTTATCTCTAATATAGGAGGATCAATAGTGGATAATAAATCAACAAGATATTATTAAATTATTTCACAAATTTTGGAGCTCCAATGATTGAGAAAATCTAAGAATGTGTTCTCGGTCATTTAATGCAGATTCACAGTGTTGGGAACCAAATCCACTATTTGAAGTATTTTGGAGGGGAAAGCTTCATCCTTTCAAGGAGAATGATTCCTCATCATTTTTTATAAGTACTAATTCGAATTTTCCTCTAGGGGTTGGTTTTTCTTAGGCTTCTTGTGGAGAAAACTTGTAGTTTTGCTGCTCCACTTTCATTTCTAGTAGGGATGTAATTAGATTGATTCAAACAATGAATATTGGTGCCATTTTTAGCTTCTAAAGCTTGGTATCCTTCATAGGACTATGATTTTCCTTGGGCTTGGCCATCCCAGGAGCCTCATAACCCTTTCTTATAATTTACTTTTCTTCTTTTCACTTCTTAGTCACATGCATTGCTTGTTCTCGTTTTTCCTATTTCTGCATTTAGTATTGATGATTTATTCTTGTATGATTGAGTTAAATGGTTGAAGTGTTATTTTGTAGGATTAAAAGCATTATTTTACCCTTGTAACAACTTTGGAAGACCATAGTAATCATTGAGCTACTTGGATTAGTTTTCTTATTCACAAATCTAAAATATTCTGGAAGTCCCTTGTAGAAAATAGTAGTAATTTTATGCTATTTTTTAGAACATGCTAATGAGCTTCATTTGAGATTATTACAGTTGAATTAGATCATTAAAAATTTAAACTTAATAACAAAAATTTACCCCATTGCATTTTCACTTTATTAGGTTAGTCATTTGGTAGGTTAACTAGCTCACTAGTTCTCGAATTTCTAGATTTTAGACTAGTAATTTTCTTCTATTTTAAGCACATGTTAACAGGGGTATTTTTGAGTGATTCCACTTGAAATGGAGATATATTACATCCTTCAATAAGAAAATTTGTCCCATCCCATTTGTATTTTATTTACTTGGTCATTCGGTGAATTATATCTTCTTGTAGCAAACTTGTGACTTCCTGAAGCAAACACTGTAACTTCTCTTAGCACTTCTCTAGCACGTGTAAACTTGACTAGATTTGCTCAAAAAGATTGGTTTTTGTGTCTTAAGATTGAATCAAAACCACTAGGCTCTAAATCCATGATTGAGTAAGAATAAAACATCAATTAGGACATGCATTTTTAAAAGGTAGAATAGTCCTATTTATTTGAATTCATGCTCTTAGGATTTCAATTACAACTTGTTGTTCTTGCCTAGGATTAATTTATTTTCAAAGTAACATTTCCATTTATGAAATTTGTTTAGGATTTGATTTCATTACATTCAATCCATTACATGATGACAACAAAATAAGGACACATTGTATGCTACGCATATAGTTCTTAAGTTTGTATGAACCACAGGTTGATAATCAAACTTGGCAGCCTTGGGAGTTGCAACATTATTGTTACAATACCGAGGCTCATCAGTAACTTGTAACACTTATTTGGTAGTTGTAGTACTTGCATATTGTAATTTCTATAAGCTAATTTTCAAAAAATTTCCTCACGTACTTCTTTCCTTTTCTAGCACCAACTCTTCTCTTCCTATACTACCTCTTTTTCCCTACACCTTAGATGACCCTCAAGAAGGATATTCTTTTCACATATCATCTAGAGGTATACTAAAATTGATGTAGGAATTATAGGAAAAAAAATTCTATTATCATAAAGAAATAAAATAAATCTAAAAGGTACTTATCCTTAACGAAAAATGATCATCTCTTTTGGACTAGCCTCCAAGAGTTAGTATTGTCAAGTATCCATGTAAAAATGTTGCCTTTAATATTTCCATCAACTTCATTAGCAACCAAGCCAAACTAAGGCTATCCCATCTAGGGTTACACTAAACTTGTCACAAGTGCTAGAACAACTTCTCACTGATCATGCTAGGGTTTCAAGATTGCAAAACTCAAGACTTTATCATATTCTAGGATTTCAAACCCTAACCTCATTGTTTTATGGAAATTTTCTGCGAACAAAAGGGAACTCGCTAGATCTAGAGGCCTAATCTAGAAACAACAGGGGAAAAAATATCTATGTTTTCCTTAGAGAGATTAGAATACAAAAAAGAGACCTACTTAGAATCTGTAGTAAGTCCTCATATTCTCCTTGCTTGTAAGCTCCAACTCTAGCTTCAAGTACTATAAATGGAATCTGCAACAATGACTAAAACAAGAAAGAGAACTACAATATCCACATAGCATAAAATAATTTCTCTAATTAATGATTAAAATGGAATTGAAATACATAAGCATCAACATGACACAAGTATAGGAAAACTGAGTGATTTTTGTATTAACAAATAAAGGAGAGAGTTGCAACCATTTATAGATGTTGACTTTGTAGATGTCTCCCCAATTATCTTCTCCTTCCTTGCCACATATAAAACCTCCAAAATCAACCTTAATGCATAAATGGATGATGATTCCTTAAGCTCAAAGTAGCAGCATGAGGGCACTATTAATCTCCAAAATCCAACCCAAACTCTATCGAAGGTAGTAGATTTATAGGGTGAAAGTGGTATTTTAGGATTTACCAATCTAGGCTTGAGATCCACATATGAAGGAGGATACGATCTAATGATAATAGATAATACCTCGAGTGTAGGAGTTTGAGATCTATATCCTTGGTAAATGGTTAAAACCAACTTAGAAGCCTCTGGAAGGAGAAGATTTGAAAACATCTTTTATTTTTCCCAAAATTCTAGAACCATGACACCTGCAAAGTGGAGAAACCTACATTGGTTAGTGTAGGTGATCAGTTATGCAACTTGCAACCATTGCAGGGGGACAGTTATGTAGGGTGCACTGGGGCTAAAAACATGGTGTTTTAGTTGATTGGTCCAAAAACTCAGAATTTTTGGAGAGATGATGGTTAGGGTTTGGCAAAGGGAGAATGAAAAGTGTTCAAGGATGTTGATTGATCTGATTTTCAAGCCTTTTGAGTGGATGTGACAAAGTTACCTGTAACAGATTTCCCCCTAAAGTACAAATTCAGAAGTAGTGGCTAAGAACTGAAGTACTTTACCTTGTGACAAGTCTAGATCAAGAACAACTTGGTCGAGATCACCATCTATTAGAATACATATTATCATTATGATGTCATTTTTGAGGGAGGCAAACCCATGCTCAACATATAAGCCAATATTACATGTACAATGATCAAGAAGTCTCGTCCACTGATGACAGAGAGTGGACCCATTTTTGGATGATTGTTTGAATGATCATAGCCATCACACTTTGTAATATTGTATGATTCCTGAAATCACAACTCAGATGGATGGAACTAGATTCAAGGTCTTCTACCTCTTTCTCTCAATAGTATGAGTCTAACCATGAGGATAGATGAGCTAGAGTCGAACATTGTAGAAACCATATGCTTATAGGCTAATGATTTAAGTTGTTAATAGACACGAAAGAAATCATCGATAATGGTAATGGATCTCAAGGTACTATAGTACAATCTATGTGGTGTGAATGAATGAGTTGAAGTTGAACACCACAAAATATCTCTCAGTTGAAGGCCAATGATGAGAACCTGTCGCCAAAAGTGAGGAAAATTTCCATTGAGGCATGCAAGCTCTAAGGTACTAAAAAGAGTTTCTAAGTCAACTACCTGGATAATGAGATGATGTCCACAGGAAGAGACCCTACACAGAAGAGACTTGATGTATCCCTCATCAACAACATGAAACAGGTATCAATATTTGAGATAGAATGATGTTGATGTAGATATGGTTCAGGAACGACAAACATGAATGAAGGATTAAAAGTATTGTAGAAAATTTCAACGGAATGACTTACCTTCAACATACCGGTGACACTTTATGGAGTTGGCAGTGTTGACTCAAAACTGAATATGAATGATTTTGATGTGGTGTTATTAGCCAAAGTAGAAAGAATATTTCCAAACCCAATAGTCACAGAGATGAAGTGAAAGAGTGTCATGTTCAATAGTGACTCATTTCCATTAATAACTTAATTACTCTATTTTCCCAATTTCCCAACCATGTCTAATCCATGGGGGATTCACTCAATGAACCTCTGACATATCACGTGCATTCGTGGCATATTAAACAATACCCTTAATTTGACTACATATTGGAAAATGCCTCTAAAAATCACATTATTTAACCCCATACCAATACGAACACAATACACCCTCCCAATTTAAATACCCCTACTTTCAATAGATATTATAGGTATCCATTTTTTCATTAACATTTTTTATACCCCTTTATATTTTTTCATTAACTTTAGCCTCCATTTTTTATACCTTCCAATATAAAAATCCTCTACCCCCTATATATCTCCCAATATATTATGTCATTTTTTCCTCAATAAATATCCCTCAATATGAAGCCACGTGATATGGTATTGCTCCCCCAGTGAAGCCCCTGTGGTCTAGTCAGTACCTCTTTATTTTTGACAAGCTTGAGGAGGATAACATATTCTTGATCTATAAGTTCATTCTTCAGATGAATCCTTATGTGTATTTTTAATGAACCTTGAGAAGGAGTGGCCTGCTCTCGTCATATTCGGTGAGTCGAATGATGTGTGATGATTTTATGAGTCCATCGAAGGTGCAACTCAACTTATTTTTCATGTTTAGAGAGTTTGAAAAAGAGGCAAAAAAAAAAACTCCAAAGGTTCATTTTTTGTAAATGTAATCTCTTGAGTCTGAAAAGGTAGAAAATGATATTAAGGAGAACCTTTTAGCCATGCTCGACTAAAGTATTCCTTTTTTGTAAGTAGTCTATCCCAGTCCAAAAAATGGTTAAACTTATACTGGATAGATGTCTTTTCATTTACTTTAATGATTTAAAAAGGGAAAGTGCTTGACAATCTTTTGATATTTGGGAGTTTGAAACGAGCTTAAAGAGGAGTCATCCTGGAGGAATGAGTGATATAAAGTGTAGCAAATGATTCTATCAATGATGGAACTACTCAAAATGCGTATGGATCAAGAGGTATGTGTTATAGACATATTTGGGCACTACAACCCCAATCACATATGTCGACAAACCAAGGTCTCTTAAACCCCTAAAGGTGATTTTTCATACCCTAAAGGATCATGCTCAACTGATTACATCATTTCCCAGAAGTGCCACCTAAAAAACTACTCATAATTGGCCAAAACTGGACCATACTGACTTCTCCTTGGTCAAGGTGCGATGCATCTCACCTATTACACACGGGGGGTGCGATGCATACTAAAAAGGCCTTTTGTAGGGTGTGATGAGTGAGAGCAGACAAATGGAAAAGACAGTTTGCTAAGTAGAAACCCAGAGAATCTTCTAGAAACTTCTCATATGGCACTTGCCTCTTTGAATTCACCCAGGGATGAGTAAGAGATCATAAAATCTCCAAGTGCAACCAAGAACTATCAGTGAAATGACACTAATAAAAAGCTGACTCACCCCCCTGCAAATATCTATATATGGATCCCTCATCACAGAGATCTAGATGCTGGAATTTTGTAATTTGTAAGGAAGTGCTATTGGTTTCTCTTTGAGACATTGTATTGTTGGGTGATCTTTCTTTCATGAGGTGAAGAAGGCTTTCATGTTGGGAGGATGATGCTGGATCAGACAACTGGGTTGTAATCCTCTCTTCTACTTATACTATCAATAAAGTTATTTGAGTTTTCCTCCATATACTTGTATATTTGTGAATCATGTATTTGTGAATGCAATTTTATGGTTAATGTACTTCTGATTCTACATTGTTTATGGTATTATAGTTCTCTATGCTTTGATGGTGTTTTGTTGCTTTGCCTCTACAGGTGTTCTTTAAAGTGAGACAAGTGAGAAAGGAGTGGAAAAATCTATCAAAGGAGACAGGAAACAAGCAAGGAGCCAAGTGAAAGATTAAGGTTGGTGCTCTTTTCTTCTCTCTTATCTATCATACATAAAGGAAAACACAAGTTACTTTGAATTATTTGTTTCTAAGGTAGCTACCCGTCTTAGTGGGACTAGTAGGTCAAATAGACACTAGTTTTCCTGGAAAAGAATGGGGACTCCACTGGGGAGTGAGTAGTTTGTTTGTTTGTTACTGTTGTTTTCTTTATAAACTATAGACAGAGCTCAAAATTAAGCCAACTAGCCTTCGAACTGCTTTTGCTATGTAATTGCAAAATAGATCAATGCTGCTTCAGTCAATCTTCAGGTTGGCTTATGAACTGAACATCTGACTTGCAAACATCCTAAGTGTCCTTGTGGTAGCTCATAATTAAACCTCATAAGATCATACCCCTATACTTTGTATTTACTTTCCATCATAGCTCGGCCTAGACCACTGAACTTAGCTACAAATTTTGAGCAAAAACCAAGCTCAGTTTCATTCCTTGTTGCATCGCACTGTCTCTCATTGGAAACCTGGATGCATCGCACCTCTTGTGTGTTGTAGGTGAGATGCATCGTTGCTTCCCTTAAGAACAGGTGCAATGACTGAATGACACTGTTTCCTTCTCTGGAATTTGGTTTTTTCTTCATTGTTTTCAGCTCTATTCAATAGTTTTGCTGCTTATGATCAGTATATCATTGTTGAAGCCTCCTTCCTTCACATTATTCAGCCTCTATTGATCAGGAATTGTGAATGCCTTTTTATGTATTTTTCATCATTTACAGTCTTCCTTTGCAAAAAGTATCTTAATCGAAGTATCGTCTTTTGATTAAAAAGTGTCGTAACTGTCATTTTGAGTCAAGAAGAAGAGTGTCGTAAAGTCTTCCTCTTCTAGATAATCGATTGTACTTCTGCCATTGTATTTGATTTGAATTGTCAATATTTGAAGTGTCGAAACTAGATTTCCATTCGAAGTTGAAAGTGTCATTTTAGTCTTCCTTTCATTTTGAATAGAAATTGTTGAAGTGTCACTTTGAAGAAAATAGTTCAGATCTCTACTTAGTTTTCCTTTCTTGGCATTCTCACATTAAGGAAACAGAAAAACAAATACATGCATGTGCATTTGTATTTAAACTGCATGCGGAAAATGATTTAGGAAAAGTGCATTTAGTGTGTGCTCTCTGCTCTCTATTGAAAGAATCATACTTTTCTTTCCTTAGTAGCTAGGATTTTCATTGCTAAAAGAAAACAAACAACTGTTTATCATTTTAGATTGCATATTTAGGAATTTTACATCTACATCACGTGGTGAACCTTGAAAGACAAACTTCTAAGAAAGATCAACTCTAAAATAAACCTAATGAACATAAAAATGCTTTGGAACCTAATGCAACACATATAGAAGTCTAGGCTAGAGATGTATTATAGCGTCATGAAACCTGCTAACTATCATTTTCATCGAAAGTTGGGTGATTTCTTCTCTTTCATATGACAAGTGCCAATACAGACTTGTGCACCCCATACTATCGAGTATATATTTAGAGACCACAATAGGATAATATTCTTTATCCTTAGGAAGTTGTGTCTGCTACCCTATCAATCACAATGCACTGAACACAACATTTGGGAAGATTGACTCCCGTACGTAAAGTCTTTGGTAATTTCTCATTAATTTACCACCAAGGTTTATATTGCAATTTTGCGATTGGTTTGGTAATCCCTCTATCTAGACTTCCAGAGTAGTCAGTTTCATTCCTTTTCGACTCCCTAAAAGAAAAGGTCCATCTGAGCACTTGTCACTTTAGGCTCATTAAAAATCGAAGGCGACTAGAGTCACCTTTAGATTTTTCTTGATTCTTAAAAATTGAAAAAGCAAGTTGTGTCAAAGCGTCATAAAATTCATTTAATTCAGAATAACATCCCTGTTCCTTCGTTGATCTTAGGTGTAGGTAATGGAGTCCACCAATCAAGGATTTCCCCTTGGGGGAAATCCTAGTCCTTTCTCTTCTTGGGGAGATATTGGTGCTCCTTATATGGCTACATAGTCCCTTCCAAGAATCACAATTGGCCTGCCGGTATGGCTATTCTCAACCTCTGTCATTCAAAAACACCGTAATTCCTCAGCAATTGAATTAGCAACCAGATGATATTAGAGTTTCTCCCTCACCTCTACTTCGATTGTTTCTCCCTCTCCTTCTTCCTCTTTGCTTGGTGAAACTAGTAATACAAAAAACCAAGTAACTGAGAAGAAGAAGAAAGGGAAGGAGAAGAAGAAGAAGAAGCTAGTCAAGCAAGGGGGCTACCATACGTCATCCGACGAAAATCCACACACTGAACCTTCCAAACCAAAATATCCATGCATAATTTGCAAAGGAAACCACTTCAATCGAGATTTTCCTTGCATTCCATGGATCTTGAGAGATTGGTCTCCCCATTTGCACTATTTGATGTCATCAACCTCTATCGATCATGTTGAGAGTACACCATCGCTAGTGAAATGAAGTCAATGGACAAAAAGGAAGATTCGGATTTCCTTGTAAATTGTGTGAAGGTGGTCATGCCCTTCACTGTTGTCCTTTTCTAGTTGAAGCTAAAAGTGTCTTGGATAACTGTCCTGCTTCACTGCAACAACTTCCACTTGGATACAAGAAACTCTTGCCAAGTCTATCGCTAGTTGAAAATCTGACTGACATAACTAAGTTGTCGGTAGAAACGCCTATCATTGAAGATAAACCCTCTGAGTCCATGCCGGACCAAAGTCAATAGGTCGGGATGGCAGCTGACCCAGTCTTGCCTTCAGAAGGTCCACCTTTAGATGATACAATTTCTAAAGAGAATGAGAACGACACCATTCAAATTAGTTTTGTTAATACAGATTCTGATGAACATGGGGGAAATCTACCCATTCCTTTACCAGAGGAGGGAAGCTCCCCATTTCAAGAGATTCATCCAACCTTTTATTTGGTCCCCCCTCCAAGCAATCTAGTCGTTTCCTTTGATTGGAATCTACTAGCGGGACCCCACCTTCCATCTAATGTACCATTCCAAATCATAGTACAAGTTTAAATAATGATCATGTTTGGAACTGTCATAGATGAAGGGGCTTCCGTGAGTATCCTTTCCTCAACTACTTGGAAAGTGCTTGGTTCGCTATCACTTCTACCTGAGAATCGAAATTTGTCAGGCTTCAATAAAGGAACTAGTCGACTATTAGGAATCCTTCCAAAATTTCCTATAAATTTGAGAAGGAAAACCATTCTTTGAATGTGATGGTCGTCCAAAGGCCACTAGATTACAATCTACTCCTTGGACGTGACTACGTTTACAACATGGGAGCTATTATTTCCACACTCTTTCGAGTGATGTGTTTCCCACATGAAGGCAGAATGGTGCAACTTTTCAACCAACTTTCATTTCCTGGTTCAAACGCAACTACGAGTCAAACACCATCCCTCAATGGTCTCTTTGCACAAGGAATGTCTCTTCAAACTCCAGTTCATCCACTTAATTACCGCGAGTGATTCAGTGAATGTGATGAAGCTTAGGGGGCATGCACCCTAGTCTGCTTCGACAGGTGAACCCAGATGAAAAAATACATTTCCTTATAGGTTGTATGACTAGTTTGAAATCCCATTTCCTATAGGATATGGGATCAGTCTGGAACAGGATCTCCTTGCATGTTATGTGATTGGAAGCTCACACCATTCACCTTTGTCTATTTCGATGGACAGAGCCGAGGAAGTGTTTTGTCTGCTCCGTAGATGAAATGATCCTACTTAAATGCAGGAACGTTCATAAGGGAACTGGAAATTCTAGTTTTCTCAACACCTGGGGGCATGCAAACCCTTTTTACCCAAGTGAAAAGTGACCAGCGTAACTCTAACCTCATAGTATTTTAACCTAACTTTTAGTTCAAACTGCTTAGGTTAGGTGATTGGTTTGGTCCACCATTCAATTTTGTTGGCGGCCCTGGAAAAGCAAAGGAAATGTTTTTTTCTAAATTATCCTACCTAACCTCAGTAGTTCATTAACTCTTAGTGCAGTTAGTTATGTAGTTGGTCATTTCTAGCCTGCATACAAAAGGCAATGAGCAAAGTTTTGCATGGGGCAAGCTAACTAAAAAATGAACCTATTGATAAGAGACATCTTTAAAAGACAACTGGTGCGAGTAATGTTTCCAAAAAGTTCAGGCTCATTAAAAAATAGACCTAGTATTGAGCATGTTACCACATGGTTCAAGCTCATTAAAAAATAAACCTGCCATTGAGCATAGTTTCAAAACATTCAAGATCATTAAAAAATGAATCCACCCTCAGTAAATAACCTTTGTGATTGCATTTCTATCAACCTTTTGAGCCTTGGTCGTTTTCTTACCATCACCTCCACTCTTTTAGCCGATCATGCACCTCCACTTGATTGTTTACCCTTTTGAGGAACAACTGCAACGAGTGATTCTATTAGCCACCCTTTTTACACTACCATGTTTGAGAAGTTCCAAACTTACCTGGAACCAGTTGCTACCGAAAAACACCACTCGTTCCTAAAAAACGAGTCTCCTTTAAGCTCTTTTTAGACTCATAAAATATGAAAATATTACCGAGTTACTAACCTTTCCAGCTCATTAAAGTAAAGAGAAGCGCCATCCCTCCTCTACATTTTAATATTTTTGGACCTGAGGGATCATTCCACAAAAAGATCGAGCGCTCGTCTTTTTTGGCTCACTAAAACTATCGAAAAGTCATCCCTTTCGTATTATATTATACTTTTTCGGACTTCAGGGATTATGCCACGAAAAAGGACTACTGGAGTTTCCTTTTTGTCCCTTTTGAAACTCTCTAAACATGAAAATGACCGAGTTATATTTTTCATTAAACTGATTAAAATAATAGCGACAAACTTGTCCATTTGGACAAGAGTGAGTTTCATTGTCGCTAGGCTCGGTAAAACATAGCAACAGGTTTGCCCGAAGGGAAAATTATAGAACAAGCATATGTTACCCTCGTCAAGCTTGACAAAAATAAAGAGGTACTGGTCAGCAATGACTGGGGAAAAAGGGAAGAAAACTTGAAGAACTTCATTGGTAGCAAGTCTCTCTTGAACATGACACTTTCACTCCATCACCATGATTGAGTCGGGTTGGATTATTCCGTTCACTAGTCACATCACCATTGGTCCTCCATACCATCCATTTTTGGGGTTAATGCTACCAATCCATTTTCAGTGTCACCGATATGTTCAAGAGAAGTCACTTAGAGAATTCACCAACCCAGCTAACACCTCATCCACTGCAATACCTTCACTCTCCATTTTTCATGACCACCATTCTTAAACCTTGTATCATCAGATCGTTTTCACCTCCACAAAATCGTTTGCTTCGTTTCGTGTCATAGATGTGGGATTCATTAAGGCCCTCCTATGACGGGTCACTTCTTGTTGACATCAACTCATTATCCAAGAAGTTGATTTAGGAACAACCCTTTCAGTACATGGAAGCTTGCATGCCTCAATGTCAAGTTTCTCACTTCCGGCGACAGGTTTACATTAATGGCCTTCGACCGAAAGATTTTACGTTGTGTTCGACATCGACTCATATATTCACACCATGTGAATTGTACTGTAGTACCTTGAGGGTTATTATCATTATCGGTGATTCCTCTCGCACATGTTAACAAATTACATCATTGGCTGGTAATTAGGCGATGTCTTTCCATGTTCGACTCCAAAACATCTTTTCACATGGATCAACTTGTACATCAGGCAAAGATTGAACGAGTTTGAAGACCCCGAATCTAGTTTCATCCATCTGGGCTGTGATATATTCAGGAAAATAAAGACATTGAATGTACTCCATAGCTGCATAGATGATCATCCAAGCTAAGGGATGATGGCTCTACAAGAATCACCAGTCTGTAATAGCAGACGATTGTCCATCCTATGTACATGAAAATGAATTTATAAAGCTGAGCATGGGAATGCCTGCCTCAGCTAGATCATGAAAATAATATCAAGATAACGTATTGTATTGTATCTTATTATAGGTCACCTTTCGGTTCGAAAAACCTCAGATCCTCATGATAAAAAATTTCACCCAACGTTAGAAGATTTACGACCTCATGCTTTAGGGGGCAACTGTTATAGACATATTTGGGCATTGCAACCCCAATCACATATGTTGATAAAAAAAGGGCTCTTAAACCCTTAAAGGTGTTGTTTCATACGCTAAAGGATCATGGTCAACTGATTACATCATTTCCCAGAAGTTCCACCTGAAAAACTACTCAGAACTGGCCAAAACTGGACCATACTGATTGCTCCTTGGTCAAGGTACGATGCATGTCACCTATTACACATGGGGGTGCGATGCATACTGAAAAGGCCTTCTATAGGGTGCGATGACCAAGAGCAAACTAATGGCAGAGACAGTTTGCTAAGTGGAAGCCCAGAGAATCTTCTAGAAACTTCTCATATGACACTTGCCTCTTTGAATTCACCCAGGGATGATTAAGCGATCATGAAATATCCAAGTGTAACCAATAACTATTAGTGAAATGACACTAATCAAAAACCCAGAAGCTGACATACCCCTTGCAAATATCTATATATGGAGCCCTCATCACAGAGATATGGAGGCTAGAATTTTGTAATTTGTAAGAAAGTGTTGTTGGTTTCTCTTTGAGACATTGTATTGTTGGGTGATCTTGCTTTTCATGAGGTGAAGAGGGCTTTCATGCTCGGAGGATGATGCTAGATCGACAGCGGGCTTGTAATCCTCTCTTCTTATTCTACTATCAATAAAGTTATTGGAGTTTTCCTCCATATACTTGTGTATTTGTGAATGCAATTGTATGGTTAATGTGCTTTTGATTCTACATTGTTTATGGTATTATAGATCTCTATGCTTTGATGGTGTTTTTTTTCTTTGCCTCTACAAGTGTTCTTTAAAGTGGGACAAGTGAGAAAGGAGTGGAAAACTCTATCAAAGGAGGGATGAAACAAGCAAGGAGCCAAGTGAAAGATTAAGGTTGGTACTCTCTGCTTCTCTCTTATCTATCATACATAAAGGAAGACACAAGTTACTTTGAATTGTTTGTTTCTAAGATAGCTACCCATCTTAGTGGGACTAGTAGATCAAATAGACTTTAGTTTTCCTGGAAACAATATGCTAATAAGATCACTCATTGCAACTATTCCTCAGGAAAGGGTAAGACAACCAAGTGAAAGTGTATGATTTTCCAAGTAGATGGTGACGATGGAATGAGAAACCAAGGCTTATTTTGAAAATAGAGGCTAATAAGAACCAACAATCACAAGGGATCAAATGTGGAAACCGATTTCATTTTTACACAAGTTTGAAACAAAGGAAAGCTATGCCTGACATTGGTTTCAATTTTAAACAAGTCTGAACTATGAGAAAAACTATGCTTGAGGTTGGTGTTAATTTTATAGAAGCTTGAAACAAAGGAAAAATATGCTTGAGATTGGTTTTCATGTCCCCAACATAATAACACAATTCTATTCACATTCCCCCAACATAATAACACAATTCTATTCACATGCCCCTCAAGCTTCATTTCATTCACCAAAGTAGACCACAGGTTACTAATAGGAGGATGGAATGAAGGTTCATTTACAAAATCAAGTGAAATACTTGACTTGACAATTATGATATTTAATAAAAGAATCAAAGTGGAAGGGGATCTATTTCATTTTTTAAGGAGCTTGACATAGGAAAAGAATTATGCTCAAGGGACATATTTACGATGTTGGAAATATCTCAACCAAGGGGGTATCCCTGACGTGAATTCCTAATTAGAATTCACATCATTTGGAGTAGGAGCCCAATCTGGAATATTGGTCCAACTGCCATGTATTGTTGTAGATTTTCCTTGGCTACAATGTTTAACACAAGAGAGAAATAAAAAGGTATCTTCAGATCAATAAGTGATTATTCCTTGTGAAATTTTTAGCTGCAGAAAGTATCAAGGTCCTTCTACTAAAAATGGGGAGAAAAGTGGGCCCTTTAAATACGAGTAATAGTACTAATCTAGAAAAGGCACAAGAGCACATACATAAGAATGAATTGTTGAATAACCAGCGAAATAGTTCACAAGCAAGCAATGATTATTAAAGCAAATACAACACACCTTTAACAAGATAAGTACCAAAGCCACCAAAATAGTTCATTTTTTTTAGTATATATGAGAAACAACATACATCGCAAACATTCAAAGAAAAATCTTATAATATTCACGACATATGCATTAAAATTTTTCGGCTCGGCGAGCTTCTGAATTAAGTAAAATTTCTAAGATACATCAAGAAAATGAACACCACTAGCCCCAATAGTGGAGAATTAGAGCAGTCACTTGCTCCTTCAAAAAAACTACCTTCCTCTCCAATGCCTCATAGGAGGAGCCAAGGTGAAAAGTACTTTGAATGTACAATGAGATTGTATATATAAAAATGGGGTGATCATTCACCTCTGATACAACTCTTGGACTACCCTCATGACTGTTTGACATCTCTATGACCTTTAGACTCACACATGACTTTTCACATTAGATGTATGACCCTTGGACTTCAAATTTACATTACATTTTCTGATATATAATTTAAATAATCCACAAAGGATGTGGCACATGATGATTTGCAACATGACATGACATTGACAACATGGATTGCATGATGACATGGAAATGTGAGGCCACTCTTTGCTGCTACTTTGTATTCAATAAGAGATGTGCAATGATTCATATTCATGAGAGATATGATTTTTTCTTAATATGCACCCTCCAAAGGGTTGTGCATTTGATGTTCCTTTCATCTTCTCACCTAAATATTAGCTTATCCCTTCAACTACATATGTGTCTTCTAACATGGTCCCCTTCTCCTTTTCATCCATAATCATCCTGTCATGTTAAGATACAGTACCTGCAACTGGAAACCATTCATGGAAAGAATAAATTAGTCCAAAAACCCCTAATATAACATATTTCATGAAATATTTTATTAGGACTGGATCTGGTCACTGTTTGAGTGACTGGCTAAGTGATTGTGCAGTTCTAGAGGCCAAGGTTTGGGATTGATGCTTGAGACTACACAATGCATAGTTCAGGATGGTCAGGTTCAAGAGATTGTGTAATTGAGGGGCTTAATAGCTCAAGGTTGGGGCTTGAGGCTTGAAGATACCCACTAAAGAGTTATGGAAAGACAGAGGCCAAGGAATTCCACAACTAAGGGATTCAACGACTCAGTTTGGAGGTTTGAGCCTTTAGATTGCACATTGCACAGTTCTAGAGGCTTGGGAAAAGGGACTATATAGTTGAGGGAATCAAGGAATCAGACTAGAGGCTTGAGCCTTGAGTTTTCCCACTACATAGTTTTAGTAGGCAGGGAGGCTAGGTGATTACATATTGCACAGTTCAGGAGCTCAGGGCTGAGGCTTGAGCCTTGAGACTATGCAATGTTTAGTACTAACGGGGCAAGAGAGATAAATTGTGTAGTTTTGAGGATCATAGGTTGCATTTAAGCACTATGATTGCATAGTATGCAATTTTGGAAGGAAAATACTACACATTATGCAATGCCAAGGGACAAGGATATTGCTAGAGGGTGAGACAACACAATTCAAGTTGGGCAGATTGAGGTTGAGTGGCCCGGTCGGGGAGTTTTCCCAGTTGGAGTAAGTGTTGGATCAATGAGAGGAATATGAGAAAAATAGAGACTTTGAGCATGATCACACACTTATATCACTTGAAGACATGAAAAGGAACACTCAGAACATATAAAAAAACATGCCTTCCTCAACGCAACAACTTTGCAATGGCTCCTACCAATTGAGACACAAAAGATATACTTAATGACAAAAGTGACGACACTTGTGCGATAATGTTTGAAACTTACTGAAATGAGTGAAAAACACGTTTACGTGATAGGAACAACTCATTATAAAAAATGTTTCCCCTCGGAACAAGCCAAAACCCCAGTTTACATGATAAGTGACACTTCCCGTACTAAAAAATTAGACACGCGATATGGAAAGAAAAGAGCGAATGCCACTGCAATATGCAAATGACGGTGAAAGAGACACATTATATAGTGAAGCTAACATGAAAACAACACTAATTAGAGTGAAAAAAAGCAAAAGCGATATTCAAAAATATAAAAATAACACTCACAAGAGCAAAGGTGTGAAAAAGCAACAGTTTGAAAAACTCACCAAAATAGAAGTACCAACACAACCAAAAGTGAGAGACTTCCAATAAACATGTGCACTAATTGTCAACATGGGTTGAGCATAGAACATACACTATCTTGATGCAATGCACTAGGCCTATTCGAGCTTGTGTGAACGAATGCACTCATGAATTCATTATGGACTGAGCATGTGTAAGTAAGTGACTTCGACACTTGAAACATAAGAAGGGAGCTAGAAATATTAGCAAAGCATTAACGGCCAAAAAGTAACTATGGAGCAATCAATCACTAGATCCACAGTAGGATCCAAATTTCAAGTGTAGGAAAATTTTTGGAGGGTGTTCGTTGCAGCGACAACAAGACCTTGTTTCATTTTTTAATGAACTTGACACAAGAAAAGGAACTCTGCTTCGAGAACCTTGTTTCATTTTTTAACAAGATTGACACGAGAAATGAAACTATGCTTCAAGACCTTAGGTAGCTCGGTAACCTTGTGGGGAAAGGTTAACTACTGGTGAGGGATATCCACAACAGGACATGATGGATTTGGCTATTGATATTTTCATCCCACCTTGATACAAATTGTTTTGATAATTAGAATAACCCAGACCAAGTGGTCTGGTCCCAGGAAAGCCTTGATATTTTTGAAAAAATTGACCTTGGAAATATTTTCCTAAATAAGGGTGTTGTATGGTTTTTGTCTGAATAATAGGAGCTTGGGGTATTCCTTGTAAAGGTTTCCCTGACAGAATTTACGTCATTCTCGGTACATGATTACTAATTGGAACCTATGGCATGCTATAAATGGGTTGACTTCCTTATACCTATTGAATAGTATGGTCAAGTGAGTCATTACATGGAGGGGTTTTGTGACAATAGGAGAAATCTCCCCTTCTTCGGCAAGATTTGAAGAAACAAAAAGAACCTGAGCGTTATGAACCTCACTCTCTACGGGAAAAGTATGATCATATGAAGGTGGAATCCAATCAACCATTTTCTCAACCAACAGTTGGTTTGGAATGGACTCATGGGATTCACATTCAGAGAAAGTGGGATTGAATGAAGATGGATTCGAGTTAATTACTTCATCAACTAGTGGAGAATTGGGAAAAAGATTTTGGTAACCAACTGGAATTTGTTGGCATGAATTAGACAACAGGGTAGATACCTTGAGTTCAGGTAGAAGGGGCCAACAAGGCTCCACTCTAGTCTAGAGAAATGCTAGAATTTTCACCTTACCTAGAGAGGATAAAGAGTCTCACTCAAGGCATGCCACAACCGATGTTAGAAGGGGAAGAATGAGGTACTAAGGGAATCACGACAAACAGATGATAGTGTCTCATAACAATCAATCATCCACATTAATCCAATCATAATTCTCTACTTAGATACTCTTAAGGAACCATACAACTTATAAGCATCCATTCAAAAATTTTAAATAACTAATGCAAAACTCAATAACACATTGCTGATCAAACTGTCTCCTTCATTAAGATTAACATAAGGAAATACATATAGAATTACAAGAGGCTCGAAGCCTAATCATCCAAAACATAAAAATCCAAAACCCATAGGAATAAACATAGACAAGATAGGGAACGATTTGTGCCTTTCGTAACCCAGGAAATCCCTACTGGTCCCTGACTTGCTCAACTGATCAATAACCAATCATTTCTCGCCCTCCATTTTTCCTTTTATCTTCTACCCTACACCCAGTTTCCAGTTCCACTTATTTTTTGCTCGACTGACTTTATCCTTGGCTGACTTTCTTCTCCCCTTGCTCTCCTGCTCCTTCTTTTCTCTTCCACTTTCCCACAACTTCTGATTCCATTTTGGTCCTTGATCCCCCCTTGGCTATCAACTAAAAAACCCATTGGTCAACTTGCCACCTATCCTCGACTCTTCCTTCTAAAAAAACTCAAAACGAAGGCCCCAATAGGCCTCAACCATAGTCCATTGACTCGTCCCTGAGTCAATCGATCCTTTGTGTTGTCTGTATGATTTTTGTCAGCTTTGTTGATGTTTCAATGGTGTCTCTGCTATTACTGCTTCCTGTTGTGTTGGTCCTGTTTCTTCCTATGCTATTGTTGCTTCTTACTAGCCTTCTTTTCCAAACAAAGGCACCAACTCTGGTACCCAAACAACAGTTTCCTAGTGGAATCGAGTGTACTTAGTGAGGGTTGCTTGTGAGGGGCTGGTAATTATGTCATATTTCTTGAGGAACTTGGCAGCTATGTTGGATTTTGGCTGGTTGGGCCGACTTTTCATTAGGGAGGTCCATTGTTCCTTCATTTCATCATAGAGTTAGCGTAAACAATTAACATGGGAATCGACTAACGACTTGGAATCCTAGATCTTCTTCTTAGTTTTGGCCGGCTCATCCTCAATTTGTTGAACCTGGGCTTCCAAAGAGGCAACCTCTGCATCGACCATCTTTTGCTGATCTTTGTGCCTACAGTTCCAATTGTCATTGAGGAGCTGTTGAATTTTCTATTGAAGTGGGTATACCAGTTGATTCTTCATGGCCAAGCTGCTTGACCAGTCATGGACTTGATCCATTACAATGCACCCCTCAGCTAGAGAAATAATAATAGAGGCTTTAAGGGTGGTCGTGGTAGTGATCTTTTGTTCAATATCAACAATGTAGATAGGGGATGGATCAGGTAGAGTCGTTTTCGCATCATCAAGGCTCTGCTTCAGTTCCCTGTTGGCCGAGATTAGCCCAGTGCATGCTACTTGAATACGGTCGCAACATTTGTCTGGGGTGCACATAAAAAATTCCTCTAGGGCTTCAATAACTACCTCAACAATGGTGGGCCAAAGTGATTGAAACCATGATGTTACCTAGTCCACCTGTGTATGCAACTATTGATTGCTGTGATAGAGTTGATCTCTTGGTTGTGAGAGCGGTGATTTGCTACTTCTTCTACTCATGTTCGGCAACAAGTTCATTGTACATCTTATCAGCTTACTGTGTTTCCTGGTGAATGAATCCAAATAATTGTGTTGAAGACCAATTTTGAAGATTTTCTGGTTGCATAGTGGAGGGGTGTGGCAATCTACTCTACAATAGTTGGCCACTAGCAACAGACTTATCAAAGTGGCCTTGGGGTGAGGTTTCTTACTATGAGGGTTCTACAAACTGAGGTGATGGAGGAATAATAAGTGCGTCGGGAATAAAAGAAAAATTTAAAGACAATGGGGTGCTAAATGGTTCAATTGCTATAACTATTGGGTGTGAGGCAACAGGCACTTTTCCAGATAGTGGGCTTGACGTTAGTAGTAGTGATATCATTGATGTGGTGTTTCTTTCTCTTCCAGGGAGCATCATGGCCAACTAAATGACCGACTTGACCACCATATCTTTAGTGCCTATTTAGGTGCTAAAGGGTGTTGTCATCTTCTGCAAAAAGATTTCAAGTTATACAAAAGGGGAAAAATAATAGAGACGTTTAGAGCTAGCCTCTAATGATACAAAAGCACTTAAAACTAAATTAGACCATCTCCATTGGAAAGTTCTCTGAAGCAACTTTCCAATGGCATATAGAACTCCCCAAAGGGACCCTAGAATCAAAAGTTAGAGCAATTGAAGGTTACCTTTGAAAATTTGGAAATAAGGAGAAAACGCCTAAGTTTAAAACCCCCCGTCTCGGTATATTGGTGATCCCACAAATCGGAAGTCCCGACATAAGAAAGGTCCCACACATCGAAGGTCTAGAGCGATATTGACATATCAACAATTGGGGGTCCACGGCGCATAGTATATTGGCATATCGGCGGTCGCACTAAGAGTAGCATGGCATATCAGCCCATCGCATGTTAGATGCCTGATATATCAGAGGTCTTGTATTGGTGGGCTCACATATCAAAGAGGTCAGAGTAAACTTGCGATCAGAAATCACTGATATCAATGATCACATATCAGAGGTCTAAGGTACAGTGAAATCCATGATTGGCGATTGCAACAGCACTAGTCATGTTGCAAATCTACAATCAGCAAGGTCCTGTACCTAGTGCAATCGACAGTTGGTGACCAGGCCGTATCGCATATTGAGGACTGAATGTTTCAAAAGTGTCAATCCTAATGTAATTGCGGTATGTGATATACAATAATGTTGTTAGTGTTAAAATTATGGGAAAAGCCGAAAATGATTTACAAAGGATTTCAGTGAAAAATGAAGGGCAGGCGAGCCTTTTCTCTCTCCTCTAGAAGGCCATGTAGCGGAATACTATTGGCGTCTATGAATCCACATGGAATATGACATCATCATGACGTGGTGGTAAAGAGGAAATGTGGCATGTAGATCTCAAATTTTCAAGGGTCCAAAGGGGTCATATCTAGGTGACACGTGTCACCACTCAGAAAGTGACACGTGGTGGAGTAATGACGTCACTAATCGAAGATCAGCGTTTGTAGGACGAGGCATCTTGTTACATCAAAGTTGAAACCCTAATTAAAATCCGCTAATAAAGGGTCTCCGATACAAGGGATGGACCATGGTCACATAAAGAGTCGAAGAACCAAGGTCTAAGCGCAAAGGATGATAGACAATCGCAAGTTTCAGGAGGATGCACCAAGGACTTTGATAGGAAATTTCTGATTTTCTGACCTCCGATATTTGGCTAAGCACTTGGTAATAGCCTCTCGTCATATGATGAAGAAATACCAAAAGGGATTAAAGAAAAAGGGGCTTAAAGAGATCGACGTTCATAGTTTTACAAAGCCTCTCTAGTTTAAAGTTCCCGAGTATCCTGAGCTCTAATACAATTGTATAACTATTTCATAGGGCATGTATGGCTCTGATAGCGTTCCACAAGAACTCTAGAGGGATAAATGAGTTGGTAGAAATTTTCAGGATAAGTCATGGCCACTACGCAAAACTTCTTTCAGGTTCCTGTAAGTGTAGAAGTGAAACTGTTGAGACTAAAAGCGATAGGGAACTGGCTGAGAGAGCGTGAGGTATAATGTAGCAGAAGTGGGGTTGGACTAGAGGCGAAAAAAGGGAGTGGCATGGAGATATTTTTAAAGGGCCATCATTTTAGTTCACTTTCTAATTCTGTTTTGTTGATTTTAATTGCTATTGTTATTCTGTTTTATTTAGAAGAAAAGTACCTTTATCTTGTAATAATTGGAGGCAATAGAGACTACATGCCGAGACAACTATTCATACCGACTCCTGGAAGCTCTGGCTTGAGATGTTTTGTAAATAATTTCCATGTTGTTCCTCTCCTTATAAAGGGGATGAAGAAATACTTAGAAAAGGTTCTGAATCCTAAAGATCAACTACATGTTATTTTCGAGACTGTATGACTTCAACATTTTCATGTTTCAGAATATTAATGAAATGGTGGTGATTCTTACCTTCGAGTACTATAATATGTTACCTCTATTCAAATTCCATTATGTTCATGTTTCCTCTCTAATTTCATGTAATTGTAGTTGCTATAAATGTTTCATATGTTCTTACAGATTCATTTGTGTTGACTCGTTAATGCACATGCTTGTATGAATCTTTGAGATTATATCTTTAAAATTGCGTTTCATGAATCATCACACCCAATCCTCTTTCATCCGCTATGTCTATCTTTAACTTAGATAAGTGTAGAATTCTTGATGCTTCAAGCTCTATATGGTGAGTCATTCTATCTCCTTCTCTTCTTTCATTTCTCTGCCAAAGATGATTAAAGTGTAGGTCCTCGAACTACTCAACCTCCACTAGTTTATACATATATTTCTGTGAGTTGTATGTGAAAGAGTACCAAAAATACATGGTTGTTGTCCTTGGATGAATGAACCCACTAATGTTGTTTACTGTGT
>APFE030120774.1:468016-496117 GCA_000404065.3 Pinus taeda
AAGGTTGGTCTTCTTGGTTCTCCTCTTGTCTATTTTCATAAAGGAAAATGAAAGTAGACTTTACTTGTTTGTTTCTAAGATAGCCACCCATCTTAGTGGGAATAGCAGCATCCAAGTGGACACTATTCTCGGTAACACAACCACTTCCTAGTGTCCAAGATTGCATCTCCTATCAGTGTTTATGCTACAATTTCCCCAAACAAATATATCTATCTGCATTCTTTTATCTTGTAGAAAACTCTTGACCATGACTTGACTTCCATGTGGAATGCTTCAGTTGTTGACATGAACTTATATGCCCACATTTGGAATGTGACCATATGGAGACAATGTCGCCCGAGGAAAGTGTTTCCGTGTGTTACCCCGAACCAAATCACCTCTGAGTATTCATCAAGCAAGGCCCTAGGAATCCTTTCAGCCACCCTTATGACATCTATCATTTTACGATACCACTCAGCGAAGGTCACTTTGTTGATTTTTTTACTGCTTGGGTCCCCTAACATTCTGCAAGGCATGTATCTGAGAGCATAAGCCTTGCCTCTAGAGATCTACACTAAGTCCCTTCTTGACTTAGGGCACAACTTCTACATTTCTAGGGTCATGATCAAATAATTGAAAATTAAATTAGTAGTCCTTTTGTACACATCCTCATATGCCTCGAACAATTCATTCAAAAGGAATGTAGACCAGTTTAGCAATTTCCCTTCTGCACAGTATTCTGAAACTGAAATGGTATCTAGAGTACACTCATTTCTTGAAAAGTGTCGTATCACCTTCCTGGTGATGATATAGTAGGAAAATATAATGTGTTATTTATTGATTAAGTTAATATTTTCTCCCTTCCTGCCTCACTTGGTGTCGTATTTGCTATAGTAGTCATTGTCTCCCTCCTTCTTCACCCATTTCGAAGTGGTTTGAAATGTTGTTAAGACTGCATTTCTTGAGGTCGATAACCCCATCGACGCTGAATGTCATCTACATGAATTGTCTAAAGCAACCCTCCATGAATCCTAGTGATTAACAGTTTCGTTCATTGCATCACAGCCAAAGTCATGTAAAACACAGGAAAGATTCATAGGTTTATTAGTATTGATCATTGAATTCTCCTAAAATCCACCTTGGCTTTGGTCACCTTTGTCCCATGTTCCTTTGTAATTGTGTCTGCGTATACTCCCCGCTTCAGTGCCAGGAATTGGAAGTAATCTGACAGGTCATTATATATCAGTGTGGCCTTGTCATATTTTCCATACAATGGCTCAGTGACTGTAATTCTTGTATCTGCCACCTCTCTAGGAACTGAAATTGTCGGCTTCATAATTTTGTATCACCATTGATAGACTGTAATCACTAGAGGCTGACGATGAATTCTTGGGTGACAACGCTAAAGATTAGACTATGACTCAGAATATTCTACCACCTGAAATTGAAACTCTAAGAACTTCGACATCTCCACGTAGACTAAGTAGACCAGCTTTGACATGATGTTTCTGATTAGACTTGCTAACTAATTACTATGCCAAATTTCCCTATGCAGACTCGAACGTGTTAGCTCATTGTTAGTTGATCTGTCCTTGACTTAATTGATGGATTTTTTTCAAAAGACAAGGTGAAGTAGATGAGTAATAAAGTTAGCATAATGGAAGACATTTAAGAGTTAACTTTTCTATAACAGGAAAGATCCTACAGAAAATTTGGACTGACAATGGTATTATTGATAATTATTTTAAAAAAGACACTTGGTAATGTGTGACTGACCCCCCCCCCCGACCACAATCAACAGCAGAGTGGTGGCATGGAAACCACAACTGAAATTGGTACTCGAGGTTTGTTTTATTGGAAACAAACTAACTGACGAATTGAATGACTAACTCCTACTGACTCTCCTAACTTTACCTAGAGTATCTTTACATCGACTTCATCAATGCTGAATATGAATGTTTGGTTGGTGGAATGGTTTTAGGCATTCACCATTCACCCATGCTAGTAGCAGCATCCCAACTAGTTGCATGAGCTTCACCGCTTTAGACTCCCTGATCTCTACAACTATGAATGGCCCTAGCCAGTGTATCTATAACTTGCTTGTAAAATTTTGGAACTTGTTGTCATATAACAAAACCTTATCTCCGGCCGTGAAGGATTTATTTTTGATGTGTCTATTGTCCCATGCTTTTGGTCTTCATTTCTCAATTGATTAGTGAAAATATGCTAAGAACTTTGCCTCATCTAGTTTCAATAATTCCTCCAGTCACTTCTATAGTGACTTCTCTTCTATCATATTTGTGGCCTAGGCGATGAAGAGTCTAAGGATCATGAAATCTACAGGTACAACATCTTCTTGGCCATATACCAACTGGAATGGCATCTTCTTGTGTAATCTTTTAACTGTTGTACGGTACGCCTAGAGCATGGCTAGCACTCTTTCATGCCAATCATCCTGATTTGTCGAGCAGACCTTGGTTAAGCCCTTCTCAAGTATCTTGTTAAATGAATTGAATGTTCAATTAACCTATGGATGATATGGGCTTCCCTTGTGGTGTTGAATAAGGAATTTATGCAATAGAGAGGTGACTGTTTCATTAATGAAATGAGTTCCTTGGTCAATTTTCAGGCTTCTTAGGCACCCAAACCTTGAGAATTAGGAAAATTTTAAGGATGGAAAATTTTCTTGAAGTTTAAAAACATTGGCGAATCTCACTAATCCCTAATATGCAAACTATAAAATGTTTATTGATATATTTGTAAAATTATTCAAATTTATAATGATTTTATATATAGTCTCTATATAATGTTGGCGATTTTTAAGGTAAAATAATTTTATATTCTAAAATTTGGGCGAATTGTCTTTCTTAAAATTGCAAATTGGCTAATATTTTTGTGGAAAAATCATGGAAAATTAGCCCACTAGGTGAACATTAGCCCCTAAAATTTTCCATGTTGAGATGATATTTTCAAAGATGAATCTTGCAATTACGTCGATTTTATATTCTTTCATTGGCGCTGCCTCATCCCATCTCGTGAGATACTCGGTTGCTGTGATGATGTACCTTGCCTGGGTGTGACTCACTAGCAGATTGATCTGACCGATGAAATCCATTGCCCACTTTTCAAATATCTGTAAAGCGCGTACTGGATGTAGCAGATGTTCATTGCAATGTGACAGTTTCCCAACCCTCTGGCACACATCACATCTTTTAGAAAATTCCTTAGCGTCTTTGTATACTGTTGGACACCATAGGCTCACCTGCAAAAATTTCCTTGCTGATTCCTTCGCCCCTATATGGCTCCCTACAACTCCAGAGTGACATTCCCATAGAACTTCCTAATGCTCATGCTGGAGTACACATCACCACAACACCTGATCCAAACCCAACTTATACAAGTATCCTATGATAAGTTGTTATTTAGTTGGCTGCACAATCATGTATCTCCTTTATGTCACTGTGTACTCTTCTGGACATTTCCCAGTGGTCAATAATCCCGTGATCTCCTCTAAATAGCTAGATATTTCTTCCACTCTAAATAAATCAACATTCGGTAATTGATCGCCAAGGGAGCCCCCACTTTCCCCCAATTCCAATCTAGACAGTTGATCAGGTCCGACGTTCAATTGGCTTGGTTTGATGATTACCTCGAATGTGAACTCTTGAAATAGTAGCGGTCATCTTCATATCCTCCCTTCTAATACCCACTTGTTGAATA
Organism: Pinus taeda; assembly: GCA_000404065.3. Taxonomy (NCBI): domain Eukaryota; kingdom Viridiplantae; phylum Streptophyta; class Pinopsida; order Pinales; family Pinaceae; genus Pinus; species Pinus taeda. Next base: position 471,716 of record APFE030120774.1, read on the forward strand.
GGTATTTTAATGCCAAGTGATCTATGAAGAATTTGAACGGTGCCCCCAACAAATAGTTCCTAAAATTTTGTAAGGAATACACCATGGCTAATGCTTCTCTTTCAGTGATGTTGTATATTTTCTTTGTGGAGGACAACTTCCTGTTGGAAAAGTAGATGGGATTGTCCAAGTTCCCTTCTCTTGGGTTCCTATAAGTGCAAAAGTGAAACTGTTGAGACCGAAAGCGATAGGGAATTGGTTGAAGGAGCATGAGGCATAATGTAGTAGAAGTGTGGTTGGACCAAAGGCTAACAAAGAGAGTGGCGTGGAGATATTTTTATAGGACCATCATTTCAGTTCACTTGTTAATTTATTTTTATTGATTTTGATTGCTATTTTTACTCTATTTTATTTCCAAGAAAAGTACCTTTCTGTTGTAATAATTGGAGGCGACAAGGACTACAAGTCAAGATAGCTAGTCATGCCGACCACTAGAAGCTCTAGTGTGAGATGTTTCTTAACTAATTTCCATGTTCTCTGTTCCCTTATAAAGGAAAGGAAGAAACACTTAGAAAATGTTCTAAATCCTAAAGATTAACTAATGTTATTTTTGAGATTGTATGACTTTAACATTTTCATCTTTCAGAATATTAATGAAATGGTGGTGATTCTTACCTTCGAGTACTATAATATGTTACCTCTGTTCAAATTCCATTATGCTCATGTTTCCTCTCTAATTTCATGTAATTGTAGCTACTATAAATGTTTCATATGTTCTTACAGATTCATTTTTGTTGACTCGTTAATGCACATGCCTATATAGATCTTTGAGATTATATCTTTAAAATTGTGGTCCATGAATCATCGTACCCAATCCTCTTTCATTCGTTATGTCTATCTTTAACTCAGACAAGTGTAGAATTCTTGATGTTTCAAGCTCTATATGATGAGTTATTCCATCTCCTTCTCTTCTTGAATTGCTCTACCAAAGTTGATTAAACTGTAGGTCCTTGAACTACTCGACCTCCACTAGTTTATACATATATTTCCATTCGTTGTATATGTGAAAGAGTAGCATAAATACATGGCTTATGTCCTTGTATGAATGAACCAACCCATGTTTTTTTATTTTATATATATATATATATATATATATATATATATATATAATATATATATATATATTATATATATAATATATATATATATATATATATATATATATATATATATATATAATATATATATAGGTTCAAAATATATGTGATGTCTCTAGTCCCTTGAGAATCGTATGAGACACAAAAATCTAGATGTTCCAGGAACTGGTCTTGTAAGTAATCTGAGGTTGTTTATGGAAGCGATAACATACGAGATGGGTTTAGAAAATGGTGCAGAGGTTGAGGTCATATGCAGGGATGGATCTCGTGAGCAAGGTGTGACAGTAGATGTAGAAAGTAGAGTTTCTTTGAAAATCGGTGAGGTCATGGTTGTTTGGGGTCCCTCATCAGTGAGGTCAGCTACAATCATGATGGGCATGTCATTTTTCTTCTTTGCAGTGGGGGGCTTGGTGCTTTTTAGTTGCATGGGCTTGGGAATTATTGGATTGGATTATGAATGAGGCACTATAGTTAGGATAGCCACAATTAGGGGTGTAGTGATTATCAGATTATGCTGTGAAAAGCCTTGAAATACAACAGAACCCTAGGCCTCACCTGATGAACTAGTTAATCTTGCAATGGTCTGATTTATGGAAATCATCTTTTTCTTCGTCTGGGTGACCATTGGCTACAATTCCTGCTCTGCCAACCACTTCTTGGTGTCTAGGGTTGCATCTCCTGTTAGTGTTTACGCTACAATTCCCCCAAACAAATATATGTATCTGTGTTCTTTTATCTCGTAGGAAATTCCTGGCTATGACCCAAATTCCACGTGGAATGCTTCAACTGTTAATGCTAACTACTATGCCCGCATTTGGAATGTGACCAGATGGCGACAATGTCACCTGAGGAAAGTGTTTCCATGTGTTACCCCGAACCAAATCACCTCTGAGTATTCATCAAGCAGTTCCCTAGGAATCATTTCAGCCACCCTTATGACAACTAACATTTTACCATACCACTCAAAGAAGGTTCTTCGTTGATTTCTTTACTACATGGGTCCCCTAACATTCTCCATGGCATGTATCTGAGAGCATAAGGCTGGTCTCCAGAGATCTACGCAAAGTCCCTTCTTGACTTAGGGCACAACTTCCACATTGCTAGGGTCATGATCAGATAATCGAAAATAAAATTAGTGGTCCTTTTGTACACATCCTCGCATGCCTCGAACAGTTCATTCAAAAGGAATGTAGAACAGTTTAGTGATTCCCCTTCTACATAGTGGTCCGCAACTAAAATGGTGTCTAGAGTACATTAATTTCTTAAAAAGTGTTGTATCACCTTCCCGACGATGATATCGCAGGAAAATATAATGTGTTGTTTATTGATTAAGTCAATCTTTGCTCCCTTCCTACCCCGCATGGTTCATATTTGTTGTAGTAGTCATTTTCTCCCTCCTTCTTCAATCGCTTCGAAGTGGTTTGAAATGTTGCTAAGACTATATTTCTTGAGGCCGATAACCCCATGAGTGCTGAATGTCATCTACATGAATTGGGTATTCTCTGTCCACCCAAAGCAACCCTCCATGCATCCTAGTGATTAATAGTCTCGTTCATTGCATCACGACCAAAGTTGTGCAGAACAAGGAAAAGATTCTCAGGTTTATCAGCGTTGATCGTTGAATTCTCCTAAAATCCACCTTAGCTCTGGTCACCTTTGTCCCATCTTCCTTTGTAATTGTGTCTGTGTATACTCCTCACTTCAGTGCCAGTTATTGGAAGCAATTTGACAAGTCATTATATACTAGCGTGGCCTTGTCATATTTTCCATACAATGGCTCTGTGACTATAATTCTTGTATTGACCCCCTCTTCAGGAACTGAAATTATCGGCTTCGTCATCTTGTATCATCACTGATAGACTGTAATCTCTAGAGGCTGACAGTGAATTCTTTGGCGACAACACTGAGGACCAGACTATGACTCAAAATATTCTACCACTTGAACTTGAAACTCTAAGAATTTTGACATATCCATGCAGATTAAGTAGACCAGCTTCGACATGATGTTTCTGGTTAGACTTGCTAACTAATTACTATGCCAACTTTCCCAATGCAGACTCTAACATGTTAGCTCATCATCGATTGATTAGTCCTTGACTTAGTTGATGGCTTTTGTGAAAAGACAAGGTGGAGTGGATGGATAATAATGTTAGTGTAATGGAAGACATTTAAGAGTTAACTTTTCTATAACGGGAAAGATCCTACAAAAAATTTGGACTGAGAATGGTATTATTGCCCAATTATTATAGAAAAGACACTTGGTATGTATGACTGACCCCCCTTGACCACAATCAGTTGCGGTGTGGTGACATGGAAACCACAAATAAAATTGGTACTCGAGGTTTGTTTTATTGGAAACAAACTAACTGACGAATTGACTGACTAAATCCTACTAACACTCCTAACTTTACCTAGAGTATATTTACATGGACTTCATCAATGTTGAATAGGAATGTTTGGTTAGTGGAAGGGTTTTAGGCATGCACCATTCACCCATCCTAGTAGTAGTATCCCATCTAGTTGCATGAGCTTCACTGCTCTAGACTCCCTGGTCTCTACAACTATGAATGGCCCTAGCCAGTGTATCGATAGCTTGCCCGTAAAATTTTGGAACTTGTTTTCATATAACAAAACCTTATCTCTGACCGTGAAGGATTTATTTTTTATATGTCTATTTTCCCATGCTTTCGGTCTTCGTTTCTCGATTGATTAATGAAAATATGCTAAGAACTTTGCCTCATCTATTTCCGATAATTCCTCCAGCCACTTCTGTAGTGACTTCTCTTCTATCATACTTGTGGCCTAGGTGATGAAGATTCTAGGGATCGCGAAATCTACAGGTACAGTGTCTTCTTGGCCATATACCAACTGGAATGGCATATGCCTGTGTAATCATTTAACTTTTGTGCAGTACGCCCAAAGAATTGTTGGCACTCTTTCATCCCAATCATCCTGATTTGCCAAGCAGACCTTGGTTAAGCCCTTCTCAAGTATCTTGTTAAATGAATCTACTGTTCAATTGACCTATGGATGATATGGGCTTCTCTTGTGGTGTTGAATAAGGAATTTATGCAATAGAGAGGTGATTGTTTCATTACTGAAATGAGTTCCTTGGTCGTTTTTCAGGCTTCTTAGGCACCTAAACCTTGACATGATATTTTCAAAGATGAATCTTGCAGTTGTGTCGATTGTATATTATTTCACTGGCACCACCACATCCCATCTCGTGATATACTTAGTCGCTGTGATGATGTACCTTGCTTGGGTGTGACTCGCTAGTAGATTGGTTGGACTAATGAAATAAATTGCCCACTTTTCAAATATTTGTAAAGTACGTACTGGATTAGCGGAAGTTCAATGCAACACGATGGTTTCCCAACCCTCTAGCACACATCGCATCCTTTACAAAATTCCTTAGTGTCATTGTATACTGTTCGATACCACAGGCTCACCTGCAAAACTTTCGTTGCGGTTGCCTTCACCCCTATGTGGCTCCCTATGACTCTGGAGTGACATTCCCATATAACTTCCTAATTCTCATGCTAGAATACGCATCACCACAACACCTGATCCAACCCCAACTTATACAAGTATCCTGTGATAAGTTTATAGTTAGTTGCCCGCATGATCATGTATCTCCTTTACGTCACTGTGTACTCTTCTGGACATTTCCCTATGGCCAATAATCCTGTGATCTCCTCTAAATAGTTGGATATTCCTTCCACTCTAAATAAATCAGCATTTAGTAATTGATCGTCAAGGGAGCCCCCACTTTCCCCCGATTCCAATCTAGACAGTTGATTAGGTCCGATGTTCAATTGGCTTGTGGCCAATTTCTTGAAAGAAACACTTGGAAAATGTTCTGAATCTTAAAGATTAACTACATGTTATTTTTGAGACTGTATGACTTCAACATGTTCATCTTTTAGAATATAAATGAAATGGTGGTGATTCCTACCGTACTACAATATGTTACCTCTCTATTCAAATTCCATTATGTTCATGTTTCCTCTCTAATTTCATGTAATTGTAGCTGCGATAAATGTTTCATATGTTCTTACAGATTCATTTGTGTTGACTCGTTAATGCACATGCCTATATGGATCTTTGAGGTTATATCTTTAAAATTTTGCTCCATGAATCATCACACCCAATCCTCTTTCATCCGTTATGTCTATCTTTAACTCAGACAAGTTTAGAATTCTTGATGTTTCAAGCTCTATATGATGAGTTATTCTATCTCCTTCTCTTCTTTCATTGCTCTGCCAAAGCTTATTAAACTGTAGGTCCTTGAACTAATTGACCTCCACTAGTTTATACATATATTTCTGTGAGTTGTATATGTGAAAGAGTAGCATAAATACATGGCTTATGTCCTTGTATGAATGAACCAACCCATGCTTTTTATTGTGTGTGTGTGTGTGTGTGTGTGTGTGTGTATAATATATATATATATAGATAATATATATATAGGTTCAAAATATATGTGATGTCTCTAGTCCCTTGAGAATCGTATGAGACACACAAAAATCTAGATGTTCCAGGAACTTGTCTTGTAAGCAATCTGAGGTTGTATATGGAAGCGGAAACATATGATAGGGGGTCAGACAATATTGTGGAGGTTGAGGTCATATGCTGGGATGGATCTCATGAGCAAGGTGTGATAGTAGATGTAAAAGGTAGAGTTTCTTTGAAAATCGGGGAGGCCGTGACAGTCTAGAGTCCCTCATCAGTGAGTTTAATTATAGTCATGATGGGCATGGAATTTTTCTTTTTTGCAGGGGTGTAGTGATTATTAGATTATGCGGTGAAAGGCCTTGCAATGCAACAGAACCCTAGGCCTCACCTGATGAACCAGTTAATCTCACAATGGTCTGATTTATACAAATTATTTTTTTCTTCGTTTGGGTGACCATTGGCTACAATTCCTGCTCCGCCAACCACTTCTTGATGTCCAAGGTTGCATCTCTTGTCAGTGTTTACGCTACAATTCCCCTAAACAAATATATGTATTTGCCTTCTTTTACCTCATATGAAACTCCTGGGCATGACCCGACTTCCATGTGGAATGCTTCAACTGTTAACATGAACTTCTATGCCCACATTTGGAATGTGACCAAATGGAGACAAAGTCACCTGAGGAACATGTTTCTGCGTGTTAACCCAGACCAAATCACCTCTGAGTATTCATCAAGAAGTGCCCTAGGAATCCTTTCAACCACCCTTATGACACCTAGCATTTTACCATACCACTCAACAAAGGTCACTATGTTGATTTCTTTACTGCTTGGGTCCGCTAACGTTCTCCATGGCATATATCTGAGAGCATAAGGCCGGTCTCCAGAGATCTACACTAAGTCCCTTCTTGACTTAAGGCACAACTTCCACATTTCTATGGTCATGATCAGATAATTGAAAATTAAATTAGTGGTCCTTTTGTACACATCCTCGCATGCCTTGAACAGTTCATTCAAAAGGAATGTAGACCAATTTAGCGATTCCCCTTATGCACAGTGGTCTGCAACTGAAATGGTGTCTAGAGTACATTCATTTCTTGAAAAGTGTTGTATCACCTTCCTAGCGGTGATTTAGTAGGAAAATATAATGTGTTATTTATTGATTAAGTTAATCTTTTCTCCCTTTCCGCCTCGCTTGGTGTCATATTTGCTGTAGTAGTCATTGTATTACTCCTTCTTCACCTGCTTCGAAGTCGTTTGAAATGTTGTTGAGATTGCATTTCTTGAGGCTGATAACCCCATCGGTGTTGAATGTCATCTACATGAATTGGGTATTCTCTGTCCAGCCAAAGCAACCCTCCATGCATCCTAGTGATTAACAGTTTCATTCATTGCATCACAACCAAAGTCGTCTAGAACACGGGTAAGATTCTCAAGTTTATCAGTGTTGATCATTGAATTCCCCTAAAATCTACCTTGGCTTTGGTTACCTTTGTCCCACATTCGTTTGTAATCATGTCTGTGTATACTCCATGCTTCAATGCTAGGAATTGGAAGCAATCTGACAGGTCGTTATATACCAGCGTGGCCTTGTCATATTTTCCATACAAGAGCTCTGTGACTGTAATTCTTGTATCCACCCCCTCTTCAGGAACTAAAATTATCAGCTTTGTCATCTTGTATCGCCATTGATAGACTGTAATCACTAGAGGCCAATGATGAATTCTTGGGCGACAACACTGAGGATCAAACTATGACTCAGAATATTCTACCACTTGAACTTGAAACTCTAAGAACTTTGACAACTCCTTGCAGATTAAGTAGACCAACTTCGACATGATGTTTTTGATTAGACTTGCTAACTAATTACTATGCCAAATTTCCCTATGCAGACTTGAACGTGTTAGCTCATCATCGCTTGATCTGTCCTTGACTTAGTTGATGGATTTTGTGAAAAGACAAGGTGGAATGGATGGGTAATAATGTTAGCATAATGGAAGGCATTTAAGAGTTAAATTTTGTATAATGGGAAAGTTCCTATAGAAAATTTGGACTGACAATGGTATTATTGCCCAATTATTACAGAAAAGACACTTGGTATGTCCAACTGACCCCCCTAACCACAATCAGTTGAGGTGTGGTGACATGGAAACCACAACTGAAATTGGTACTCAAGGTTTATTTTATTGGAAACAAACTAACTGACGAATTGACTAACTAACTCCTACTAACACTCCTAACTTTACCTAGAGTATCTTTACATGGACTTCATCAATGTTGAATATGAATGTTTGGTTGGTGGAAGGGTTTTAGGCATGCACCATTGACCCATCCTAGTAGCGGCATCCTATCTAGTTGCATGAGCTTCATCACTCTAGACTCCCTGATCTCTGGAACTATGAATGGCCCTAACCAGTGTATCTATAGCTTGCTCGTAACATTTTGGAGCTTGTTTTCATATAACGAAACCTTATCTCCCACCGTGAAGGATCTATTTTTGATGTGTCTATTGTCCCATGCTTTTGGTTTTCATTTCTCGAATGATTAGTGAAAATATGCTAAGAACTTTGCCTCGTCTAGTTCTGATAATTCCTCCTATCACTTCTGTAGTGTTTTCTCTTTTGTCATACTTGTGGCCTAGGCGATGAAGATTATAGGGATCACGAAATCTACAGGTACAACATCTTCTCAGCCATATACCAACAGGAATGGCATATTCTTGTGTAATATTTTAACTATTGTGCAGTACACCTAGAGCATGGCTGGCATTCTTTCATCCCAATCATCTTGATTTTCCATGCAGACTTTGGCTAAGCCCTTCTCAAGTATCTTGTTAAATGAACCTATTGTTCAATTAACCTATGGATGATATGGGCTTCTCTTGTGGTGTTGAATCAAGAATTTATGCAACAGAGAGGCGACTGTTTCGTCAATGAAATGAGTTCCTTGGTCGATTTTTAGGCTTCTTAGGCACCCAAACCTTGAGATGATATTTTCAAAGATGAATCTTGTAGTTGTGTCCATTGTATATTCTTTCACTGGTGCTGTCTCATCCCATCTCGTGAGATACTCGGTTGCTATGATGATGTACCTTGCCTGGGTGTGACTCACCGAAAGATTGATCGTACCAATGAAATCAGTTGTCCGACTCATCGACAGATCGATCGTACCAATGAAATCAGTTCATTGCAACGCGACGGTTTCCCAACCCTTTGGCACAAATCAAATCCTTTAGAAAATTCCTTATTGTCTTTGTATACTGTTGAACACCACAAGCTCACCTGCAAAACTTTCCGTTTGGTTTCCTTCACCTCTACATGGCTCCCTACGACTCTGCATTGACATTACCATAGAACTTCCTAATGCTCATGCTAGAGTACACATCACCAGAACACCTGATCCAACCCCAACTTATACAAGTATCTTGCAGTAAGTTGATAGTCAGTTTCCCACATAATCATGTATCTCCTTTATGTCATTGTGTAGTCTTCTGGACATTTTCCTGTGGCCAATAATCCCACTATCTCTTCTAAATAGTTGGATATTTCTTCCACTCTAAATAAGTTGGCATTTAGTAATTGATCATCAAGGGAGCCCCCAATTTCCCATGATTCCAATGTGGACAGGTGATTAGGTATGACATTCAATTGGCTTGGTTTAATGATTACCTCGAATTTGAACTCTTGAAATAGTAGTGGCCATCTTCATATCCTCCCTTCTAATCCCCACTTGTACTAGGTATATCAATGCCGAGTGATCTGTGAAGAATTTGAACGGTGCCCCCAACAAATAGTTCCTAAAATTTTGTAAGGAATACACCATGGCTAATGCTTCTCTTTCGGTCATGGTGTATTTTCTCTCTATGGTGGACAACTTCCTGTTGGAAAACTAGATGAGATGGTCCAAGTTTCCTTCTCTCAGTTGTGTTAGAACTGCCCCAAGAGTAATGCCAGATGCGTCTATATGCACGTGGAACTGATTATTCCAATCAGGATATATTAAAATTGGAGCACTTACCGAATTCTTAATCAGTATATTTAATGTAGCTTGATAGTCTTCTGAACATATGAATGCTTTTGTTTTCTTGAGGAGCTCTTCCCTTGGGGTGGTGATGGTAGAGTAGTTATGGATGAATCTGCGATAGTATCCTGTGTGTCCCAATGTTGATTGTAACTGCTTCACAATTGCTGGTGGGTCCATGTTTATGATTTCTGCAACCTTGACTGGGTCCACACAAACTCCATCCTTGCATATGATGTGGCATAGCAGTGTGCCAAATGGAATTCTGAATATACACTTCTTTAGGTTCAAGAAGATCTTTAATTATTGGAAATGATCAAATGTTACCCTAAGTAGGCTGGCATGCTTCTTCAATAGTCTATATATTTTTCAGTCATCCATGTATACCTCCAGGAATATATGAACGTAATGCCTGAATGCGGAAATAACATTCTGGGAGAATATAAAAGGCACATTCTTGAGGCCAAATGGCATCATGTGGTAAGCATATGACCCCCATTTTGTCATGAAAGTGGTCTTCCTCTTATCCTCTTTATCTATTTTGATTTGATGGTACCCTAAAATTACATTTATGAAGGAGTATGCTTCATTCCCCACAAAATTTTCTAGGAACTCATTGCTGAAGGGTGTGGGGAATGGGTCATGCATGCAAGTGTTGTTAAGGTTGCAATAGTCTATGCAAACCCTTATCTCTATGGCATATTTATTATTATGTATCACTATAGGGCTTATCCATTCTACCTCATCCATAGGGAAAATAATTCTTGCTTCCAACATTTTATCTATTTCCTTCTTGACCTTCTCCTTTACTCTTAGATTTAGCCTACATGGTCTCTGTTTCATTGGCTTGTTGTTAGGTTTTAATATGATCTTCATTTCCCTGATGTCCCCCTTAATTCATTTTAACTCTGCAACTGAAGCTGGGAATAAATCCTCACTCCTGTAAGATATCAATAATTTCCCTTGTCATGTGCTCATCCTAGTAGTCCCCTATTGATGCCATCTTGGGTTTATCCTCTACGCCAATGTTGTTTTTCCAAAAATTTATTGTGAGAAAGTGTGGAGCATCCATTACGGGTCCTTATTTGATATCCCTCTCCCCTTTGGTCTCATGAAATGTAAGGTTCCTCAACCCTTCCAGGTCCTCTTCCTCCGGATCTGCATTCACCTTCCCATAGGCCATGGCTTATGGGTATCCTGACTCAAAAAAGTACTACAAGCACCTCTCATCGATACATCTTTCCCACAATTGGGCTGAGGTGAATAGTATCCTTTTAATGGCATACAGAGCCTAGGTTAGTCACCTGTTACTCTCCTTAAATGAGAAGCTTCTACTGAATTCTTCTGCTAGGGCATCCCAATCTGTTGTTTGCCTTCGTATCTATTCCCCTATGTACCATGCTTGAGGGATTGTGCCTAAGGTGTGTATGAACATGTGTACCCATAATTCCTTCAGAATTATTTCTCTATTCCATCAGTTTGTGCAATTTTCTAGGTGTTGTCAGTGATCTGAGTTGCACCTGTAATTTAGACCTCTCGTGAGCTATTCCCCACCTGCTTGAACCTTTCCCTCATGTCCCTCTTCAGTCTTCCCCAATCCTGGAGGTTTTTGCAATGCACTCTCCTCTAGTGTATTAGGGTTGCTTGCAGTGCAACATCTAACAATGTTATTTTGTGGCTTTCCATTACAATTTTATCAACTTTACTGAGAAATACATCTACTGAATCTACTATGGAAAGTGGGAAAATACCCTACCTTTGTTCCAATCTAGTTGATGCGGCATATCATAGCACATCGTCTGGTATCAGCTTCATATCCACCCTTTCGCCAAGCATCCCATGCCACCTCAGGGCCAACTTATGAACCCTGAATACTTCTCTAGCTGATTGATCCTTCGGATATGGGTTTGATGTAATTTTCCCTCTTTCCTACTCTCATCCAGTAGAGCTGGTCTAGCATCACCAAGTCATTTTGTCATCTACTAGTTCTATGAATCTAGGTCCCTAGTATGGGCCCAGTGGTTGGATGATTCATACTCCCTCCACTTCAAATATCAGCAGCTCCTTCTTTAGGTCGACAACGACGTATTTTTCATAGCCTAGTTAATACCTAGTAGTGCTAGGTAAGGATATTTATCTCCCATGATATCCATCACTTCAAAATCCGCGTGTGTCTTCACGTTGCCACATCAAATTATATGTCCTCCAGTCTCCCAATCATAAGTATATAGTACTAGTTGATCATCCACAATTATATTGGTGAGAACTTCAATTGTGGTTTTCCCAGTGCCTCCCACGTCTTCCTTGGTAGGATATTGGCATCAGAATGCAAAGCTAACATAATACCTTTAATTTGAAATCTCGCAACCTATGCATCAATATGGAACTCCCTAACCATTCTCTTCTTATTTCTCTTGACTCACCTTGTGTGTTTCTCAGGCAAGTTCATTGAGACATTCCCTTCTCCAGCCTCCTCCTCTAGCGGGACTGCTTTCAGACTTTTGTGCAATTATCCTAGCATCTGGTCATTGTTGACAATCAGTGAGAATGACATAAACCATTCCTTAATTTGCCAGGAAACGATGGATTTTCCAATGTTAGGAATATTATCCTTATGAGAGATTTTCAAATTCTTGAATAGTTTTTCTACCTCCTAGTAGTATTGCTTCTGTTGTCTAGGGTTGTATGATCGCTTTGGTGAATCCATCTGAATGATCGTTGGATGGTCTAAGCCACCCTAGTCAGCCCTTGTTTTCTTACCACCACGGGTGACTATGTTTATGTTGGATATTGGAGCTATCCCAGTAATCCTTAGTTCTGCATTGATCAGGTTCATCCCCCATTGCCTGGTATATTCTTCCCACCACGCAATCATCTCGCGGAAATCCTTAGTTGTGTGGGTGTTGACCCTGCATTGGGAGCATCATATTCTTCTTAGTAGGGGGTAGTCCCAGGGGAAATGTCCCTCTTGAACATAGATATAGCATTACATAGGCACCCTGCCCCTTGTTCTACCTCCTCTTATTCCTCCTCCTCCTCCTCACACCCCGTGAGCAGTTTCATTGACCCTGAACATCGACTAATATAGTTGACCATTTAGCACATCCAACACTCGTCATTGGTTTGTGTGATGGGTCATAGATACACAAAATCATAGTATTTATTATTCAATACATTTGAATATTTCTGTAGTATCAGGCATAATCACAGTGAGTGTCCATATCCCTTACACACTTCACAATATTCTGGTGGGTTGCAGCTTGTGAATGCACCTTGCGATCCTACTGTTGTGATACCTACCATAGTTTGGGTCCCCAATCATCCCATCAGCTCCAATGCAGTGCCCACACACCTATACCTTGAGCACTCTGTTTCAATGTCACCCTCCACTAAGTGGTTGGTGCACCACACATTCCGTCTCGCCGGTCAGGTTGGATGTAAATTTTTTAACTTCACTATTAAGCTAGCAATATGGTGTTGTAGGACCAATATAGATGGATCATGTGACGTAGTTCCTCCCTGGTACTCGTGTGGATATCCCGCCATAGCCTCTATGTGGGATGCCTGCTCCAGGGCATCCTGTAGTGTCTCAATCTTTTGTTGTGTCAATGGTGTCCAAGTGAAGGGTAGCAATGGTTTGATGAGCCAATCCCTCTGATGATTTGGATCTATAATGTAGTTGAGATTACTGATTACATCTTTGAACCTATACATTAGATCCTAGGTAGTTTCTCCCTCCCACTACTTGATCTTCCAAAACTCTGATAGCCCCTACTGATCCGTCTGGGGAAGATTGAACTCTTGTACAAAGTTCCTCTTAAATTTCCTCGTTCCCTGAGATTTGTTTGGAACTCTATTAGATTGACATTGTTAAGCGTCTGACAAGCCCTCCATATAACCTCACATAGGTACCAATCGTGTTCTATGTCTATATTCCCTCTGCAAGAGAATTTTAGGTATCTTGCAAATGACCCTGCCATACTAGAATGTGTTCGTGCTAAAAGCACAAAGCTTTGGGTTCTCGACTATTGAGATCCTTGTAATCCCAGATTACTATTGCTATTATTTATTCTATAGTTAGAAGTACTAGTCCTATATTTAACATGCACATTATTCACTCTTATCGCCTTCAGCAACTTAACAACAAATTTACTAGGGTTATTGTAGAGTACTAGGGGAAGGTCGAGGGGAACATTACCTAAGCCTCGGGGGTTTAGTTCTTCAATTATTTCGAATGAAAAATTCTCCTCGAACAATTTTCTCATCATAAAGCACATCTCATTCTCCATGTATTCCTCAGGGTTACTAGGACCATCTCCATCTGACCCCTCCCCCGCAACTGGGGAGGAAGGGATCATATCACCCTTTGGGCTCCTGGTCATCCCTGATGTCTCTATCACTCTTTCCATATTCTCCTCCCTTCCATCTCTCTCCTTTGGACTCTTCAACACTGCTCCTTCTTGGTGTAGTCCCTCTTATTGCTATCTGATCACCTGCATGGGTCTTTCTTGCCACTTATATGCTATTTGCACTCTCCTCCATTCTCTCATCTCCCTAGCCCTCCATAAATTTTCTGCATCCATCTCTCTAACAACATCTTTGTTCCCTGCTCAGTAGATTTTTTCCCCTTAGGTCCTCCCCCCAGTACTAAGGGTTTACACTGCCATGCTTAACCCTTGGAAAGGAATCAAACCCTCTTCCACCATTAAAACCTTAATCCCAAGAGGTATTTCTCTCAACAACTTCCCTCTTAACTCGGCCTGGAACACAATGCCAACCTTTAAGAAATATTGGTATCTTTCTGTGATGAACTCGATCATATATCTTTCTAGGGTAGTTTTCACCCAAAAATCTACTGCTCTCATCAGATCCATGTCAAGACAGTGGAGCGCTATGAGATCTGCAAGAATTCAATCACAATGAGTTAACATCTATCCTCCCATCTGACCCTTCACCTGTAGTCTCTGCAACCAGTTGTACAATTCCTCTAGGACCTTCCCCAAAATATATCATACCGATCACTTGTAGTTTCTTAATATAAAATCTCATCGTTCACTTTAGCAACAACTTGGTTGCGAAGTATGGCTTGCGGGATACGAACTAATCCACTTGGATATCATAGCAATTCCGAATCTCCTTCTTAAAAATCCTTGATACCATATTCTTTTTGATTTCAGGTCCCAACAATGGAACCATTTGTTGGCATGAATTAGACAACAGGGCAGAGACCATAGGTTCAGGCACAAGGGGCCAAAAAGGCTCGAATGTAGTCTACAACAAGCATAAATTTTCACTTTACCTAGATAGGGTAAGGAGTCTCACTTGAGGCATGCCACAACCAAAGTGAGAAGGGGAAGAATTACCAAGGGAATCATAAAAAATAGATGATAGTGTCTCATAATAATCAATCATCCACATTAATCCAATCACACTTCTCTACTTAGACACTCTTATGGAACCATATAACTTAGAAGCATCCCTTAAAATTTTTTAATTAATCAACACAAAACTTAATAACACATTGCTGATCAAATTGTCTCTTTCATTAAGGTTAACATAAGGAAATACATACATATTTACAAGAGGCTCGAAGCCTGATCATCAAGAACATAAATACGACAATCCACAGGAACATACATAGATAGGATAGGGAACAATCCGCACCTTCTGAAACTCAAGCAAGCCCTACCAATCCTTGAATTTCTCAACTGATCAACAACCAACCGTTTCTCACCCTCCCTTTTTCCTTTTATCTTCACCCCTGCACTTAGACTACCAGTTATGCTTATCTTCCGCTCGACTGGCTTTATTCCTACCTTTTCTCTCCCCTTCCTTGGTTTCTCCTTCTCTTCTTTGCCACCTTCCCACAACTACTACTTCGCTTCTGGTCCTTGTTCGCCCCCTTGGCTATCATCTCCACAACCCAATGGTCATCTCCACCAGATATCCCCGACTCTTCCTTCCTTAAAAACTAAAAAGAAGGCCCAAACAAAAGTCATGGATGAGAATATGTAAGGTTTTCCAACACTTTTGAGGTTTCTTCCATATACAAACAAAGGTGAATAGGATGATTCCCTTCACTTAACCTACAAGGAAACTTAACTTTAACCTTCCTTTTGTGGACCTTATTATTACTAGTTGATGGTTTGTCACCAAAATGATCTCTAGAAATAGATGATAAGGGTTGATATGAGCTTAAGGACCACACTTCTAATAACTATGGAATACTAGGAAAATCGTTAAGAAGGTGATCACACTTACAAATCATGTATGGGAATTTAAATTTACAAGGCTTGTTGGAAGGTTTCTAAACATCAATTTCATTAACACCAATGTTTCTTGGTTTCCTGCTTGCTTATTTTTGTTCTTCTTCTTATTAGCCTCTTAGTTACTCTGAATAATATTTTCACTAAGTGAGGAGGAAGAAAGGGATGAAGAAATAATATGTGAAGAAGGTACATGATCAACCTTAGGATCAACTTGAGGTTGATGTTGTTCAGGTGGATGACTACTTGGTTAAGAAGCAGTTTGGAAATTCAAAACCAAAGAGGTGAAAAATAACCAAATTGGTAAACCAATGTGTTAGTGTGAAAATTCTTGGAAGGTATACCAAAAACATTTCACTTTAGTCACTAGGTGACAACTGACCCTAACAGCAAGTTGATGGATGCTTGCAATTTAGATCTTAATAAAAATGGAAAACCCACAACAAAAGTATAGACGATCCAGAATAGAGAGAAACAATAAAAATATCCAATGCAATAACCCAAATGGAAACACTTTAACTGAATAAATATTTTATTAAAAACACTTGGTGACGGAGATCTACATATGGGTCTGTAAGTCCCCCTTTGTGGAATTAGTCCTTCGATATCCTTGATGCTTTAGAAAATGAACTTCTCTCTCAATATTTGAAAAACCCAGACAAAATGTGGATAACTCGAATGGGAGCTCAAAATAAAAAAGACGATAATGGTGATGATCATTATGATTATGGTGAAGAATGAATGAAAAAAACTCTTATTTATAACAAAGTATTGAGTTAATCTCGAAAATGGAGAATAATGAAATAATACTAACCAAATCAAGATCTAACCTCTTGGAATAATTTATTATATTTATTGGACAGGGAAAAGATATTTAAAATGGTTAAATATCTTTATTTAGAAATAATTAATAAATAAAAATATTTATTAATTAATTTTGTGAGAATCAAGAATGGTGTTGAAATTGGAATTATTTTTAGAAAGTATTTTAACAATTATTCCAATAACAAAATTAAGGATAATTAAACAAATAATGTTTCATTTAATTATTCCTAAGGAATTTAGTCAAATGTCACAAGGAATAACGATTTAATACTTATTCCTAGAGAAAATTAAATAAATAATAATTTTTCTAATTATTCTCATGGGTTTTTTGATTTAAATCAGAAAATAATTTAATAAAAGTGGTTTACTAAATTATTTTCCATAGTGAAAGTGATTTTACTATGGTAAAATTAAATCTACATGGTGTATTTCAATCCACCTAGTTAGAAATGACTAGGTGATCATTTTTTGGTCATAGCAGATTCCCTCCACACATATGAGTGTTAGGATAAAATCGTATGACTGAAATATGTTATAGGTTACACTTCCACGAGACACCAAAAGGGATTCAAAGAGAGAGAGAAAGAATTGAAGCAAGTCAAGGACAAAGACATAATAGAGGGGGTGAGACCTACTAGACTGATAGAAGTCTCCTTTATGTGGGAGCACATGATCTCAAATGAGGCGGGGGAGGCATACCCATACCCGTTGATAAAACTATGTAGAAATAATAATGATGAGCCCAACAATGTGGGACTGAGCTACAAAGTACATGATACATGATACAATGGCATCAATGGGCCAGAAAAAAATAGAATGGATCTCATATACATAATGCACGTGGAAAAACATAAGCAGGGGTGAATACAATAACATCTGAGTACATGAGACATAATGCCCCTCAAGCTAACATGGTGATGGGGGATCACAACCAAAGAAGCTCTACTGAACATGAAAGGGATATGAAGATATGAATGGATCATTTGAAGGATACATGGATGTTGTGGGCATCGGAAGTGGCGAAAACCAAACCCATCGCATCTGCCGAACTACATATGAGGCTGGATCACCATCTGTGGTCATATGGGCATGTTGGGGGCTACCTAAAAGGCCACCATCTCATGAGGTCTAGAACATCTCAAACACACCCAAGAATCATTGGGACAATTGTCTAGATCAATGAAGCACCAAGCATAAAAATAAAGTTAAATGGCAATAATGAGTCCCTTTGCTTGATCCAAGGAACTGAACAAAGATGGAATCTGGAACCAAGGTATGCCACCCTCTAGAACACTCTTTTGGAATAAATGTGTCGAGGTCAACAAAACATGGCCTGCCAGAGTTAAGGTAATAAGGAATCCTCAACAAAGGCATGAGGGATCATAGTAGAGTGACAGATGGACTGACACCAAGGATGACGATGGAATGAAATAAGATGGGTGGTGGATTGACGACTTCCCTTGTCAGAGCATAATAAAGGTGGTTGATCTCGCAGTGACTGACTCAATTCTCAAGAGGATGGTCAACGACTCAAATGGGGGTTTGAAAAATATGGAGAAGTACAAATGGTGGCCAAGTATGAGTAAAATACATGGGATGTGACATGACAACTTTTGAAACACTGTAATGGGACACAAGCGGATGTGGAACAAAATCCCTAAATATGAAGGTGACTCATCTTTCATTCTCTGAACAAGGGTGACCTCATGACGCTGCCACGTTGGGGAGGCACAAAGGGGACCATGAGAACATGAGTAAATGATGGTTACTGATGATGAGAACTGATACTTGAGTCAACCACTACAAAGGTAAAGAGGTACCAGAGTATGAGTGACTCAAATGAAGAAATTTGGTTTTAAGAGGCAGAAAAGTGAGACCTCATGGAAAACATGGCTTCCTAGTGAAGTGTCAAATTACCAAAAATAAAGAGATACCCATTATAGAACTTGGTGAGATATTTCAGATTGCGGTGATGGTTCATCAAACAATGCTATGGTTTGGTCACAATGTGTGATGAAAAAGCTAGGATTTTTCCTATAAAAGGGCTTTTTGCCTCCAAATCCAATTAATTTGCATAATGAGTTGTAGTGAATTTGGAGAGGCGGAGAAGGCCCTAAATACTATGGAGATCATAGCATACAAACCGACCATCAAAATCTATATCTTTAAGTTGAAGGTAGGTGGCCTGACCTTACTCATCATTTTTGGTGGATTAGATTTTTAGAGTAGGGCTTCAACTCTCTATCACAGACCCTTTCTCATCCTCACAGCCATAATGCACTTTTGGGGGCCTAATATGTGCTCTAGAGCATAGGAATGGGGACCACAAGTGCATTTAGCATAGTTTAGGTGGAAAAAACTGCATTCTATGCTGAGAGGATGGGCATGAATGGTGGTTTAGTGGAAGCTGGAGGTAAGTACTGGACATGCATGCCTTTGAATCTTGAATGAAAAAAATAATGGTATTTTTTAGGTATGGTAGAGCTGAAGGTATCATGGCGAGAACAAGATTTGGAGTCCCTCCATGCTGAGATTCAAGGGAATCAACTAATTATAGGGGTGCTGGCATGATATGGCGCATTGCAGTTCTTAGACAACCCTATGATGAGGGCTGGTGAGCCTTTGTTGTCGAGGTAGTGAGTTACTGGGACCCAGATTAGGAGGCTTTTGTAGTACAAGGGCACAAGATCAAGATCACAATCCAAGGCATATATATTTTGACAGGATTTTCCCCCTTGGGGTTGGTAGGGGAGATACATACAGTGCTGCCTCATGGGAGGCATATAGATGAGTTTGTTGATCATCACTGTGTATCGGGGAGTCGTGCAAAGGGAACAACCATAAATATCAATGACATGGAGAGGCTAGAGACATGAGCTACAACTACAATGGTACTGTGAATTTTTGGTAGTCATGCCTTGCACCATATCACTGGAGGGAAAATGATGCTAGTGGAGAGTGTGTTGGGAGGGACCTATTATGGGTGGGCCCTACTATCATCATTGAAATGACAGTTGACATTATGCAGATGGAGGACCAATGATAACTGTTCATTTGGGATAGTTTTATGCTCACTCTTCTTCTAGAATATCCCCACTATTCGAACTCTTGTTCAGATTCATGATGGGGATCCACATGAGCCCATGATATGCCACTAGTGGTAGCTACTAAGACTAGGTGGAGGAGGAGGAGTCAGACGAGTGTTCTGACTTGAGTGTTTTGCTCATTGGGACTAGATCCCTCTGTACATAGACGACTCCATATAGTGGCATGAGCTATCAAAGGGATCGTGACTTACCACTTCCACTAGGGTGAGCATGGGGCCCATATGGTAAGTGAAAGTTGCTATACATTTGATGCATTTGTAGTTTAATAATATATGTATGTGGTACTGATTTCTAAACTTTGTCGTATGTATATATAGCACTGGTGAGGCTGAAATGATTCACAAGATGAGACATAATGCCAGGGGCTATAGATCAGGGTGGTACCTCATCACAACAGAGACTAGGTGGTGAAGCTCTAATGGAGGATATCTTATGCAGATGCGATGTATTATTGACTGGGGTGACAGAGCATGGGTGGCATGAGCTAGAAGATTGATATGCATATGATTACATGGGCCTTACCTAGAAGTGGTGAGGAATCATGCATCTCATTGCAATGGATGGTTAGGCAGTATGGGATCTATGAGTTGGGGGAATGGAGTTGTTGTCTCGAGAGACTCCAGATGATAGTAATTAGGCATAGGGACATGTGTGTCTCCAATTTTGTTTCATGATAACATGCAAATGAGCATGTTAGATGTATTTAAAGTAGTGGACTCAAAACACTATATTATGATGCATATTTATCATTATAAATATTTTTGTAACGATTGTGGTTTGCCATTTGTTTATGGATGCCATCTTAGATATGACAAATTCCAATTTAGAATGTTATTAACAATGGTATCTATGTAGTGATTCTGGGCTATAGGAACATGATTGAATGAAATGGATTCAAATTCACACTCCAAAACTTAACCCGTAGATATTTTCTAATAGAATAGGATTATGCACATGATAAATGCCATTAGATTGCATGACAAGTAGCAAGGAATAAATAAAAACATGAAGGTACAGGATGTGACGGTCAAGGGAATCGATCTAAAAACCTATCACAACATCATATTTCACCTGGTTATTGGTGGAAGATCCAATGCAAACACCATTGGAGTGGACTAACAAATGTAAGGGGGTGAAAATGGCCCAAGCTACTGAGGCAAGATTCCTGGTGCAACAACTCACACCATCAGAAAAATTGATATAAGGTGTGGATGATGGATCCATATGAAAGACGTAAGAAGACAATGTGTAAGAATGCGGGGGATGAAAACTACATAAGTTCAAGAATAAATAAAGAGATACACACATTTTAATGGGAAATGTTATGGGTGTAATTTCTTAAGGTAGAGTGCATTTCAAGGATTGGGAAGGGTTTCTCCTTCTCGATCCTCTAACAGGTATGTGCCCTTGCCCAAACATTATGGATGATATATGGCTCTAGCCATAAAATGATTTGAATTTCCCACATCCTAGGACATCATGAGCCTGGTCATACACAAGAACAAGGTCACCTTCATGGAAGGTGAGAGGGTGGAATTTGTGGTCATATTGAGCTTTGGTGCACTTTCTAGATGCTTTAATGGTTTGAAATGCAACATGACGGTCTTTAGTGGTGTGCTCAAGCATGATGAGTCATTGTTCTAAAGGTTTGTTTTCTGGGAGGAGTTCGAAAACAAGGTGAAGGGAAGGGATTTCGCACTCGATTGGTAAAACTACCTGCTCTCCAAAAACAAGGTGGAAAGGAGTGAACTTGGTGGAAGTCTTGACATAAGTTCTATAGGCCCACAAAGCAGGGAAGAGCATTAAATGTGAGTTGGTATTGTGTCTATTCACTGTCCGCTGAAGCATAGTATTAAGGATATTGTTGACGACTTCAACTTGGCCATTGTCTTAGGGTAATAAGATGATGAATATTGATATCCGAAGCCCAGCAAAGAGGATAGCTCACACCATATCACAACTTCAAAGTGTCGGCCAGGGTCAGAGACCAATTGTTTCGGAACACCAAATCGAGGGATAACATGGTTAAAGAAGAAGAGGGCTAAAGTAGCTATAGTATTATTGAACATTGTCATGGCTTCATCCCATTTGTTGAAATAGTTGACAGTCATGATAATAAACTTATGTTTATTAGTAGATGGGGGTCAAGACTCCATGAAGTCAATAACCCATTTACAAAAAGGACCATCTATGATACCTTGATGGAGGGGAGCAAGTGGATCTCGCATCTTAGGGGCATATAAATGGAAATTGGGATAGTCTTTGATTGACTCAATACAATCGCTAAAGGCAGATTGCCAAAAGTACCCGATGCACATGATATTTGAGGCAGTGGCTATTCTAGAGAGGTGACCACCACAAGCACCACCATGGCAATAATTGAGCGTCTTTCTCAACTTCAGTATGGGTGAGAAAATGATGAAGGACAATATCGACACCACAATGACAAAGATCATCACCGATGAGGATAAAGCGAGGGGATTGATGTCAAATACATCATCAATCATCACGAGTGAGGTGGGGGGGGAATTTTTGGGCTAAAAAATAGGTAAGGATAGTACCATACCAAGGAGCATCTCAGGTAATAGCGAACAAGCGTTCATATAGAAGATCATCATTTACAGGTGCATTAGGTGCAACGGTGGGAAATTCAAAAATGAGTTCATTAAGGGCCAAACCTTTATTACTCTTGGGTGTCACAAATTCAAGATCGAATTCTTGAAGGATAATGATATAACGGGCATATTTCCTGCTAATGATCCATTGAATCAACAATAAAGCCATGGGGTCGGAATCAGTCATAATTTTGGTGGTACACATAAGGATATAATCATGAATGTTTTGAACACATAACATGACATCCAACGCTAGATTTTCTTCAAGGGAGTAGGACACAGGAGGATCGTTAAGGTTCTTACTAACATAGTACATGACATGCTTGATACATGCAAAATATTCTTAAATAAGGACCCCAGTAACTAAATGGGTGCATGAAAAGATGTACAAGATAAAATCTGTCTCAAAGTTAGGTGGACTAACTTATTGTGCTCTTTGCCTTTCGATCCAACTTCTTTCATTCTTCATCAGACACTCTCATTGTTTAGTATCTGGATCTACTGCGATCCACTGATCTTTATCCACCAACAAATCCTCAATGTTGAGTTTCCACAACTCAAAAATTTGACCATTACATTTCACGATCTCTGTCTTTCCACTGCTCGCCATCTTCTTTCACCATCAGAATCGATCTCCCAGATCTCCCACTGAACAGGGTCTACCATAGGCCCGAGTGAAACCCCTTGGCAATAAAGGCATCCCCTTGAAGCCAAAATAGCTCCAATACCAAATGTAGGTTTTAACCCTGTACAAAAATTACCTGCATATGAATTCTAAAACACAGAAAATAAACAATGTGAGAGCATAACACATAAAACACATATACCCAGATATTTTCCCTTAGATCCCAAAGCCGGGACTACCAGCTTGATTTTTCATTATGTTCCTTTCAATGTTACAATACATATTTATACATGCCGAAGCATCCAATACCATGGATTGAAAAACCATCACCTCCAAAACCATGGACCAAAAACTATCGCATCCAAAAAACATGTGTGAAAATCATGCACAAATCCATAGGTGGGTCTGCCCAACCTAACATAGGGTCCAGAACCAAAATTTTTCGGGGCGCTGCCCCAGACCCCATGAAGTGGGGTTATGGGTACCCCTCAAACCCCATGTAACCCCCCTTCTAACCCCCCGGTTAACTACATGGGCTACTTGTGGAAAGAATATAACACAACCCAACATTCTCCGACTTGTTGTTTTCTTTCCACAGGGGCCCACAAGAGAGCTTAGTCATTTTTCCAGCCCTGAAATCCCCATTGTCTCTCTACACCAAGAAAACTTCTTAGTTCTCACAAAATTTTTCAATGCATCTACAGTATTCTTCAAAGCGTCCACCTTTACCAGCAACAGCTTTTTGTCATCTATCATATCCCTCATGAAGTGATACTGAACATCAATGTGCTTTGTCTTTGAATGATATGCGGGGTTCTTTGCGAAGAAAATTGCACTTTGATTGTCACAGTCTATCCTTATAGCTTTCTGTACTAACCCCATACTTGAACATAATCTCTACAACCAAATTGCTTCCTTGCTTACATGAGTGTGTGCCATGTATTTTGCCTCTGTAGTTGATAGTGCCACTACATATTATTTCTTACTCATCCAATTAATTGCACCTCAAAATAGGTTAAACACATACCCACTTGTAGATCTTATCTGATCCAGATCTCCAACCCAGTCTGCATAAACAAAGCCATGAATATCCAACACTCTGTCCAATCTTGGTCTTCTTTGGTAGCATAAACCATAATCACTAGTGCCACGCAAATACCTAAAAGCCTGCTTTACTGTTGTCTAATGCTCCTTCTGTTACTGGGAATAGCTTGCACTTAGATGCTGCTATTCCCACTAAGATGGGTGGCTATCTTAGAAACAAACAAGTAAAGTCTACTTTCGTTTTCTTTTATGAAAATAGACAAGAGGAGAACCAAGAAGACCAACCTTAGTCTTGCGCTTGATTTCC